>JABXWE010013428.1:0-22114 GCA_014611495.1 Limonius californicus
CTGGGGACCCGGCGGGCTCCGGCGGCACAGGGGGCCCAACTGCAGCAGGATGCTCGTTCGCAGCAGGTGGTCTGCTTACGGAAGGCGGCTCGGGTGGAGCTGGATGCGGCCTTCGGTCGTCGGGCTCCGAGGACGAAGGGGGCCCCGGTGAGGCAGGCGGGGCGTCGGGCTCTGGCGGTTCGGCGGGCTCAGCTGAAGCGGGCTGGGCGTCTGACGAAGGGGGCTCGTCAGGCGCAGAGGTCTCTGCCAGAGAGTCAGGCTGGGCAGCAGAAGGGGGCTCTGATGCAGCTAGTACAGCAGGGTGCTCACCTGCAGGCTGCCGTTTGTCCGGCGCAGAGGGCTCGTCCGGTAACAAAGTAACGGTTTTGTCGGCGGTACGTGTAGTATGAAGAAAGGGGTTGATCACACCGCAATTTCGTTAGTTGCACCTTACCAGTGTGTAGTGACGCGTCGTTTATTACAGCCGACAATTTGTTGATAGAGTTATCCGCTGTTGCTGGTGTCAAGATCAACACTAAGGAACGATGGATTTATCTGTGAGAGGCACTCGGCCGTTCAGTATTATAGAAGAAGGTGTGAAGAAAACGCCGCGATTTGGGTTGTGTAGGCGCAACGTTGTCTTTAGGATTAACGATGTCCCCAAAGAAAAAGATCCTGTAAAGTGGATAAACGAAGGTGTAGAAAACATAGTTCAGCATATTATGTCCGATGTAGATGCTGAAGATAGAGTCGGACTCACTTTCTCATCAGAAAACTTTTCCTATCCTGCTTACCTGAGTTTCAATAAGGCTAATACTATAAAATTTGAAGACATTTGGAACTTACTACAAAGTATATCCCAGTCGAATACCAACGGGACCGATACCTCAAAATTTAGGGTGACCATAACGTCGTGTCAAATGCCAAAAGGTCGCGGAGGTCGTAAAATATCGGGTTACTATAATGATTTTAAGGAGGAGTGTAATATGCGTCGAGGTATTGTCACCATCGACAATAAAGATAATTTGTGCCTCCCTAGGACGCTTGTCGTGGGGAAAGCGTTTGCAAAAGCAGACCCTCAGTATAAGAAAGTCAGGGCCTGCAATCCCCTACAAAAACAAAAGGCAATTAAGATGAATAAGAGGGGCGTGGTAATCTGTGATAGTGGGGCTGGTATACCTGAATTGCAGAAGTTCCAAGAACATCTCCGAAAGTATTAAATCACAGTTTACAAATATGGAGCCGGGGGACGAGAACTTTTATTTGTTGGACCCGATGCAGCGTTAAAAATAAACCTCCTATATCATAATAATCATTTTATTGTGATAACCTCCTTAACATCTGCCTTCGGATACAAGTATTATTGTGAACAATGTCACATTCCCTTTAATAACAGTCACCGTTGTGTTGGTACGTGCCCTGTATGTGAATAAGCGCCCCCGTGTGAATGGAAGAAAAATATTTTTTGTGTTGGTTGTAACAGAGAGTTCAAGAGTCTCTGTGATAAGATTAAGCGATGCCCTGATTGCATCGTACAGTAAAGAAAGAGAGGGTGCATAACTGTAACGAGTTTTTTTTGCAAACTTTGTCAACTCCACCAACCTGAGAACCATGTCTGTCACATGCAAGTCAACACACTCTCCAGAAACTACAACCATTCTATTTATTTTCTTTGACCTTGAAACTCGTCAAGAAACTGGACAGCGGTCCATGAACCTAACTTGTGCGTAATGCAACAGCGTTTTGACGCCTCTATCAACGAAGATAAGTTATACTTTTGTCAAAAGTGCGGGTTCAAACAGAAGATTTTTCATTCCGAACCCATTCATGCATTTATGGGGCATGTAACAGATATTCGTAAAAAATTCAAACACGTTATCGTACTAGCACATAACGCTCAAGCATTCGATGGCTAATTTATTTGGAAATATTTATTAGAGAAGAGTTCACACAAGCCTGCACTTATAATGCGAGGATCTAAAATTATATTGATGCAAATCGATAATATAAAGTTTATAGATTCTCTTAATTACTTTCTCATGGCCTTGTCGGCTCTTCCTAAAGCATTCGGCTTCGAATCGATAGTGAGAAAGGGTTATTTTCCTCATTCGTTTAATACAAAAGCAAATGAAAATTACTGTGGACCTTTACCTCATGTAGACTATTGTTCCCCCGATACAATGAAACCTGAAGAACGCATAACATTTTCAAAATGGTATGAGACGCATAAAACCGACACCTTTGATATGCAGAGATATTTAGTTGCTTATTGTGTAAATGACGCGGAAGTTCTAACCCAAGCATGTCTAAAATTTAGACAGATTATATTAGATGAAAGTAATGTTTGTCCATTCGTGGAAGCTAGAACTGCTGCATCGACATGTGGTTTGGTCTTTAGAAGAAATTTTTTGAAAGCAAACACAATAGGAATTATACCGAGAGGAGGATACCGTAAAGCAGATGTTCAGTCTAATATTGCCTTAAAATGGTTGATAGAAGAAGGGGAAAACAAAGATATCGAGATAATACATGCGGGAAATAACAAGGAAATAATTATTAAAGGTGTGAAAGTAGACGGCTACTGTTCTGAAAAAAAGCAAATTTTCGAATTCTATTGTTGTTATTATCACGGATGTCCTACATGCTTTTCAGCTAATCGTGAAAATCCACTCCATGATGACTCCACAGGTACTCTCGAGGCAAGATACAGACGAACACTCGAAAAAACTCGTAGACTGAAAAGTCAGAGGCATGAGGTTATTGAAACGTGGGAGTGTCAGTATAAACCAACAATAAACGATACTCATCCCTTACTGCGCTTTATTCCTCTCAATCTTCGAGATTCGATGTATAGGGGAAGAACAGGAAATAGCTACCAGCATTACAAGATAAAGAGAAACGAAAAAATTAAATACCTGGACGTGTGTTCACTGCATCCCTGGGTGTGTAAATATGGAAAGTTCCCAGTCGGACATCCGGAAGCATTTACCCGAACTTGTTCTAAATACTTTTACGTAGTGAATGTAAGGATATGTAAAAGTATCAATAATATCAGATGCCAGGCGAGAGTAACATACGCATTAAAGACGAACGAAGATTTACCCGAGGCACCAGACTTAAAACATTTAATAAGTCTGCTTCTGAAACACGCTCCAATAAACTCATTCATACTTGCTGAACACCGATTGCTGGAATTACCGAAGCATGTGACTATCCCATATGACATTTATTGTCACTGCCCGATGAAGTTTTTTGAAGAGGCTGCATAACCATCTCAAATGCAGCCTCTAAAACACTTTCAGGAATTGTAGGTAATTATTTCAAATCATAGGTATGCTCAATTAATAATTTGAATTTCTAGACTTACAAGGAAATTGTGATATTATCACTCTTAATTACGATATTATTACTCTTTTAATTACGATATTATTATTCTTAATTACTGTTATTATGTACTTCATTTCAGTAATTCAGATGTATTTCTTTTTTTTTTGTTGTAATAAAGCTGCATAATAGTTTTCAAGTGATTTTTAAATGTGCTCCTTTAATATTTGGCGATTCAGCATTATTTCCCTCTTCAATCGAGACATTTTATGAATGTTTGTCAGTATACCCATATTGTTTTTAAATAATTGGTTACTGACTGATTAAAATTCTTGGATTCATCAGGGGCAAGACCTATCTTAACAAGTAAAAAAAAGTAATAATGTAGCTAAACATCTTGTGTTCTAATCCATTTGTACACTAAATTTACATGATAAATTTTTTGAACTAAGTTGAGTATCAGGGGTTTTTAAGCTGCATCACCCAGTATACAAATTACTCATAGATTTCTTTTTTTTACCCAATTAATTAATATATCCAAACGGTATTGTATCAAAGTTTTCTAGAATAACTCCCTTGTCATAAACAAAACCAAATTCTTTTGTTTCTATTTTATTTAAAAGTTCTTTAGTTTTAATATCTCTTGTAATTCGATGATATTGTGTACTGATTTTACTGTCTTTGTTTTCTAAAATATTATTTATAGAATCGGAATTAATCTTTTCGGACGTTTCATAGTTTAATGTAAATCCTTTTATTTTACAAACAACTTTACCTGTATTAGTTTTATAACAATAACTCTTTGGACCTGTTGATACCCAGTCAACAGTCCACACGTCTTTACCTAATTCATCGGTCCAATCTCCCAATAGACATCCTGTTTTAACAGTGTTTTTACCGTTATCTATATAGACAGTGCTATCTGCATCATAATATACCACACTTTCTCCTAATATGTCTAACATTTCGTACAATCTTAGCCTTGCATTTGCAGTTGGAAAAGCAGCTATGAATATATTGGTATTGAAATCGTTTTCTACATAGCAATCTTTATACTTATAATCAATTTGTAACATATTTTCATTTAATTCATTGATATGTATATTATCAAGTCTGTCATCTAATAAAATTTCATAAAATCTCTTAATATCTGTAACATATTAAAAATAAAATTAAATACCTGGATGTGTGTTCACTGTATCCCTGGGTGTGTAAATATGGAAAGTTCCCAGTCGGACATCCGAAAGTGTATGTGGGTACTGAAGCGGAGAATTTAATTAAAGACAGTGGAATAGAAAACGTTAACGGCTTAATTAAGTGTACGGTGTGACGCCTAATTAATTCCACACTAAAATGATACCAAAAATATTAGCGAAAAAGTCCAAACTCCTCTTCTTACTACACCACTGCTCTGTAGATGAATTACTAAAAATGATTATGTTAGCATCCCGGTGAACTCAATCGAAGATGGGCTGAGTTTCAATAAGATAAAAAAATAGGCGCCACCGACTTCTTAATTACTAACACAATCCTAGATATAAAAAAATTAGAAAAGTCGGATTCTCAGGTCCAGAATTCACCTACCTTTCTTTCTGTAGTAGTTCACGCTTTAGTCAGATACTCAAAGTATAGGAAAGAAAAGACAAATTGCCACTAAATGAAAATTTAATACTCAACTAAAATCTTCTGAATCTGTATTAATACAAAAAAATAATTATCGTAGTAAAGTCAATTTTACGTAGGAGTAGCCAAATACCCTACTGAAAACAACTCAAACACAACCTAAGTAATTATTGCGTATCGGTACACAACATAAATCCTTAAACATAAAAACCTAAATGCGCAAGGCTAACGAAGAGATCTCCCCGGATAGACGAGCGGTAAAATAACAAGGTATAATAATATGACCCAAAATTGAACTACAACACGCAATAATACACAACGGTCGGAGTACCCTGTATATAACAAAACCACGTAAAATTGTCGTACTATTACAACATCATAACAAAGTGTATAATTTCCCCAATATTATAAAGTTCAGATATTTACGACGAATAATAATAATAATAATTAAATATTGTTACAAAATTTAGAACAAGTAATAAATAAATCAAATCTTAGGCAGAAATATAAAATTTCACTTCCCTTGAACGAATTTTTCATATCTCCACACGCAGTCTGCAGGAATGTGACCTCCAATCGCAGGTGTCAAATGAATCCAGATATCTGCACGGCGAAGTGGATCGGAATTCCCGTGAAACGTAACTTCTTCTAATAGTAATCACTTTTAATTCCTCTACGGGTGGATTAATTACCCCACACTTCGTGCCTAATTTTATTTAAAATACCAAAGTTAGCAAACAAATCCAAGAGAACGAAACAAGACAAGCGCTTGAAACAAAAACTTACCAGATGCATTTATTCTGGCAAAAACAGTAGCTTTTCAACTGTGGTAAATTAATATCGGAAAAACTTCCTGAGTTGATCACTTCCAATCGAAGAACCAAAACTCTTAAGTGACGTAGATTTTAGAATGGAATAAACTTCCCTATTATAACGAATAATTTCAATCTACGACACAAAAATACCTCCAGAGAAAACAATCGTAGTAGCTTGAACAACGAACTACGTGTAACTGTCTTGTTTCCAAAAATCTCCCCTCAAACTTTTTAAACTTGGACTCGCCCAAAATTCAACAGGTCTACCAGCTTCGAAATATAAATACTATACGCAAAACGGGTAGTCTAAAGATAGGCGTAAGGAACGTCACAACGGTATTATCGCCTAATGATCTTTTACATCCCGTACTTCCTATTAAAATGAACAACAAACTAATGTTTCCTTTGTGTTACGCATGCACGAATATATTTAATCAGAAAAAATGACACATTCTGAAGAAGAACGCGCCTTTACGGGAACGTGGGTTTTAGATGAAGTCATTAAAGCCGTAGAGCTGGGGTATAAAATTATGAATGTATACGAAATATGGAAATACCAAGTGATTCAGCTGGATAACGAAATCGGGGGGTAATTTACCAAATTTATAAATAAATTCCTGAAAATGAAGCAAGAAGCATCCGGGTGGCCTTCTAACTGTAGAACACCTGAAGACAAAAACCACTACATTGAAAACTATATGGCTAGGGAGGGTGTACAACTCGAATATGAAAAAATCACGAAGAATCCTAGTCGACGGTCCTTAGCTAAACTCATGCTGAGTAGTTTCTGGGGTAAACTAGCCCTGGCTGAAAATCAGCAAAAAACAAGCATAATCGATCAGCCAAAAGATCTGTACTACTTACTTTGCCTTCCTGCTGTAGAAGTCTACAGTGTACAAGAAGTGAATGAATCAGTAGAAATTGTAGTTGTAAATTGGCAATACAAAGAAGAAGCGGCAACTTCGTCACCAATTATAAATGTAGCAGTTGCTGCGTATGTCACCACGCAGGCTCGCCTAAAACTGTATGGTTATCTAGAACAACTGCAAGATCGCGTTCTGTATTACGATACAGGTATGATACTTTCTCCTATTCGGTCGCACATATTTAAGATGGTTTTGTTGTTACAGATCCGTAATATTTATATCCAAAGGAGACGAAAAACATGAACCGCTTACAAGTAGCTTTCTCGGCGAACTTACAGACGAACTTGAGGGTTACCGAGCCGGTAGTTATATTACCAAATTTGTGAGTACCGGTCCAAAGAGTTATGGGTATCACGTTTACTCTCCGGAAACAGAAAAAACGTATAAAAACTGTAAGGTGAGAGGATTCACATTCAACTATGAGGGAGGCTTGCTGATTAATTTGGAGTCGATGCGAGAAATCATTCTCAGAAAAACAGAAGACAACAATAAAGGAGTACTTACAACATCCCGTAACATCCGTCGAACCTAAGATTATGACGTTGTATCCAAAACTGAGACGAAAATATTTAAGCTTACGGGGGAAAAACGAAAGTTTCTAGAAGATTATACTTCTCTCCCGTATGAACATAAAAAGCTACAACGCATTTTATAATTAAAAGAAAACAGATTGTTAAAAGCAGCATTGAGATAAATAGGTTAATGAAGTGGTGTGTGGTTTTTAAATAAAGCAAAATTATTTCAATCATACGTGTTTTTATTATTGTACCTATGATGGTTTGAATTTCGAAACATTCATTAGTTGGTGTCTTCACGCAAAGTTGTATTGGTGTTTTTTGCAAATTGCCGAGATATTTAATTTTCCCACGCACAGGAACAACTCCCACGACGCCATAAATTTTCCCACGCACACGAACAAGTCCACGCCCCATAAATTACTTCCGGTTCCCACGACCCCACTTCCGGTTCACATTTCCCCACTTCCTGTTCCCACGGCCCACTTCCGGTTCCCACGCCCCCATAAATTTTCCCACGCTCAGGTGGCATAGTACCTACTGATATGGTTCCAGCAGGACAGAGCACCACCCCATTTGGAAATCAATGTCTGGCAGTACCTCGACTTAATATTTCCAAACCGGTGGATAGGGAGGCGAGGATCGATAGAATGGCCAGCACGATCACCTGAGCTTACGCTATTAGACTTCTTCTTATGGGGATACGTGAAAAGTATGGTATACTAAACTAAACCACGCGATCTAGCCGACTTAAAAAAAGAATAACGCTTGCGATTAGGTCGGTCACGCCTCGGATGTTGATTAAAGTTAGAAGACATTTTTATTTACGAGTAGGATGCTGCCAAGAAGTTCGAGGCATGCATTTTGAACATCTCCTGCACTAATAATTGATGTGTTCTTTATTTTATTACATTATCATAACGAAACACTATTAGTTATTAGGTTTTTAGTCTGTTGTAGGGAATTTCGTCAAAATTAAATGAACTTTACTGTTAATTTTTGCAATACTTTATAACCATAGCATTTTTGAATAGAGAATGTAAAGACCTTTCAAATGAGGTATCACAAGCCCCTAAAACCAATTTAAAAATTTAGGGGCTGCAACTGTCACTCGGAGGGGGTTGAATTTAGGGTTGACATGTTTACGTTGCACGATGTTATTTCATAATCTAAAACTGACGTATCTCAGGGTTTTTTAAAATATACTCAATAATAATTGAGATACTGAATTTATTCCATTTGGCTGTTCCACACTGTATCTCCAACGTCAAATACGTCACTAGTGTCTGAACACGTACGTGCGCGTTCCATCCCCAATTTGGATTCGCCAAAGTGGCGACCATCCTTGTAAATTATAAGGACAGTTTTATTACCCCAGTACCCAGACGGGCATCCGGCATCGACATTGCACTTCCGACAAAGAGACAATTATACTAATCAATCACAAGTGTTTACTAACCCCTACTATAAGTCGCAAAATAAGAAAGTTTTTAAGAAACCAGTAGTATGCATCCAACTGCAATCAAAAAAGGTTGTACGTTCAAACATGTAAAAATATACCGAATAAGTTGAAATAAGAATAAACCAATTAAGATTAAGACCGCTACCATTCACCATTGGCCCTTCGAGCCGGATGTTTAATTAATCTAGTGAATTAAACTGAAGAAAAAATAAAAAGAAAATACATCGTCAATGAAGTGCTAGATGTTGAAACTCTCAATCCGTAAGAGAGTAAGTTTTACGCTACGTAGTGCTACAACAGGTGAAGTACAGCCACCAACAAGAAGAGTCATCCGAGGCCTTCGCAACCGATTAACACAATCAGCAGACGTCAGGTTAGAGATCAATCCCATTCAATCTTTTCCTGCTTCTAGTGTGGTGTACATTTCACATTTATTACCGAATTTTTAAATTTTCTTTTCTTCGCTATCATGTCGCGAAATCTAAAAACTCTACTTGCTAATCGCGAGAGAATTAACGCACGTTTAGTCAGATTAGAAACCGCTTCTGTTGAATGTCAAGCCACCAATAATGTAGGCAATCTAATGGTTAGAAGATCAACAATCGCACAATCATGGTCAGATTTTGACGATGTTCAATCGGAAACTGAAGAAGTGGATCTCGATATTGCCGCTCAATCTAATGAGCGCGTTATGTTTGAAAACAAATACGCAGAGTTAGTATCACAAATTGATTCATATATTGTAACGCATACAAATACTAGTTCAACAGCAAACCGTTCGTTAACCTCACCTGTGACTAACCGAACTAATCAACAATGCGAATCCAAAGTAAAATTGTCGAATTTAAATTTACCGCAATTCAACGGGCAGTTAGGCAAATGGTTAACCTTTTATGAAACCTTTAATTCGCTAATTCATGAAAGTTACACATTAACAAATATTCAAAAGTTTCATTATTTGAAATATTGTTTGCAAGGTGAAGCGGCGCCAACAATTGATTCTCTGTATATATCCGATGGAAATTATAATATTGCCATAGATTTATTGAATTCGCGTTATCACAAAAGGCGATTGCTAGTCAAAGGGCAAGTTAACGCGTTATTTAACCTACCCATCGTAACAAAAGATTCTCACGCATCTTTGCGTCAACTAATTGACAAGGCGTCTAAAGGTTCTAAAATCGTTAAATAAACCAGTCGGCACTTGGAACGACATGCTCATTCATTTAATTACTTCAAAATTAGACTTTGTATCGATGCGCGTGTGGAAAAATTTTATCACCACTGATGAGCCGACATTTCAAGAAATTATTGACTTTCTTAACCGCCGCTGTCAATTATTAGAGTCAATCCAATTCAATAACAAACCGAACGAATGTGCAAAATTATAATACCGTAACCAAAGATAATGCAAATAATTAGGGGAGGGTTGCTACGTTTGGATCGGTGGGTCGTTTGGGACATTGCGTTTTTAGGTATTTCCCATAGGTCTAGAATTCAAATTTCCCGCTCAGTTGCCAACTTCATGGCTGCAACCAACCTTATCTGTCAGTTGAGAAAATTATGCATCGTGTGTGGGGAGAATTAATCAATTTTGTTTTTGCTGTTATAAAAGAAGATTCGCCCAATAACTAACGAGTATATATATTGCTATGTATAATAACTGCTCTTTACCAGTGATAACAGTATTATCGTGTACAATTAGCTACGTACACCCCCAATACAGTAATAGCTTCTGTCAAACCAAACTTCAATTCTCTACCGGTCTAGCTCTCATAGGGTCTCTGGTTCGCTCAATAATTATAACTCCATACCTTCATATCACCTTCGTTCCACGTTGTCATAATCTCTACCAGTATTCAAATAAAAGATTCCAAGTTCCCAACAAAGTCCAAGTTTAATAGCTTTTTAAAATTACAATGCCTTAATATAAACCATACCAAATTAACATTTGTTATTAAATGATTTAGAATTTCAAATATAAGCTCGGATTACAGTGTTTCTCAAACACACCCGCCGCTTTTCATCTTTCTAAAACAACTCTCTTGTTTTTTCCATCTCCCCGACAACCCTGCCATCTGGCCAGTTAAAACATTTCAGGAATCTTATTTGTCCTATGCCAACGTTTATTCTAAAAATAGAATAAACATTCCTGTTTACATGCTTTGATGTGCCAGTCATTATTTTAAAAACCAAGTATTAAATTAAAACATAAGTAACACAAATTACAAAATCCTGTTGAAGTAAGACATCAGCACTGGTATATCACCACAATATATTAAGAAAAGTTCTGGGAATTTCTACTGCCTTGTTTTTTTCATTTGAGGTAAGTTTATTTTAGTTCAAACTGTACAAATGTTATTAGCTTATTTCTAACCTAACTTTTTGTACATTATAATATATTCATTAGTGTACAGCAGGCACCTTTGGGACACTTCCAGTGTTACGTTTGGGACGGTGTCCCAAACGGGTCTTTATGTGGTTTTACATTTGAAAGTAATACTGATTATTTGTTTTTAGTTTATTATGAATACAAAAAAGAAAAGAGTTCCCATTCCAGACGACGTTAGCCAAGATGCTATACAGGAAGTAATAGAAGGAGCTAAGCTTAGAACAACTGCAAGAAAATATGGTATTTCGAATACTACATTAAGTAGGTATGTTGCCTATGGCATTCCAGAGAATTATAAAGATAAATACAAGTCAAAGCATGTATGAACACAAGTGTTTACTACTAAGCAGGAAGATGAGTTATGTAAATACATTTTAAAATGCTCAAAAATGCATTATGGCCTACAGACTAAACAAGTCCTTGCTCTTGCATATGATTATGCTTCAGTAAATCATATTAAGACTCCACCCAGTTGGGCCACCAACAAGTCTGCAAGTAAAGATTGGCTGAGTGCGTTTATGCGAAGAAATACGGCTGTATCCTTGAGAAGGCCAGAAGCAACAAGCCTTTCTCGGGCTACCAGCTTCAACCCAATGAATGTTAATTGCTTCTTTGATAACCTGTATTCTGTGCTATCTTGACATGCTTTTGATCCATCTTCTATATGGAACCTGGATGAGACGGGAGTCACAACCGTACAAGTATCTGGAAGAATTTTAGCCACAAAGGGGTGCAAGCAAATCGGTAAAGTTACATCTGCAGAAAGGGGTACTTTGGTGACTTTATGCTGTGCCATTAATGCTCAGGGCAATTCTGTACCTCCCTATTTTGTTTTCCCCAGAGTGCACTTTAAACAAAATATGCTGCATAAATCACCTCCAGGATCTTCAGGAGCAGCCAATCCATCAGGATGGATGACATCAAATATTTTTATAGATTATATCAAATTTTTTATACAGCATACAAAACCTACAATTGAAAATCCATTGGTTTTAATAAGCGATAACCAGGAAAGCCACATCAGTGTGGAAGTAATAAATATGGCTAAACAAAATGGGATATTTCTTTTAACGCTGCCACCCCACTGTAGTCATACACAACAGCCACTCGACGTCAGTGTGTATGGTCCCTTTAAGGTAGGGCTGCCATACGTCCCGGTACACCGGGACATGTCGCGGTTTGAAGCGTTGTGTCCCCGTGTCCCCGTCAGTACGTCAGTTGTCCCGGTTTGTGAAATAAGCAATAGTTACTTAGTAGGTGGGTAGGCAGCAATACGTACTCCCTACGACCTACGTACATGCAGGGTGCTTTCGCGGTGCGAGCCGACAGACCGCTGCCCGCGCCCGAACCGAGCGTCCTTCTTTCGCCACTAGCTATCGCTCTCGCTCGCACCTCTTGCTTGCACTGCGGCGTATTCGTTTCGTTTTCGTTCATTTGTTTTAGTTGACAATGTACTTGCGCTGTGGTCTATCGTGTACAATCGCGTTTTGCATTTTTTCTGTAAGTTCGAAATAATTCTGTCAACAGAACAGACATGCCAAAAAGAAAATGTTCTTTTTCTGACGATTACACCAAAGAGTGGTCTCTTATTAAGAAAGGAAGAAACGACCACGAAGCTTTGTGTTCAATCTGCGGCTTTTATATATCTATTAGTCATGGTGGTAAGTCAAGTGTCAAAGACCATATTCAAAGCAAGAATCACAAGTCCAGATTATCAGTGGCATCAACATCGAAAGATATAACATCATTTATGATTAAACAAAATTCCACCGAAGACACGTTGATATGCGCTGCGGAACTGACCACCGCTTATAAAGTTGTAAAGCACCACCAATCATTCAGCTCTATAGACTGTACGACGAAACTGAATGCTGTAATGTATCCGGGTTCAAATATCGCAGCAAAACAATCGACTGCAAGAACCAAGGCCACTGCTATAATTAAACACATTTTAGCTCCACACTCCATCTCGCAAATTAAAACAGAAGTAGAAAAAGTTTCTTTCTTCGGAATTTCAACCGATTCCAGTAACCATAAAGCCGAAAAGATGTTTTCATTGCTAATACAGTATTTTACGGAATCAGCATTGAAAATTAAATGATTAAAATTAGACACATTGCCGAATGAAACATCCCATAAAATTACTACATTTTGTATTAAATCGTTACAGGATCAAAATATTCCAATACAAAAAATTGTTGCCTTCAGCGCGGATAACACGAATGCGAACTTTGGAGGAAGGGAAAGACGTGGAGTTAATAATGTTTTTTTTTTCAAATTAAAAGAAATTTTGTCCAGAGATATTGAAGGTATTGGTTGCCCAGCGCACATACTCCACAATACACCGTCCACTGCCGCCGATGTGATGTCCATTGATGTGGAGTCTATTATTTTGAAAATTTTCAAGTATTTTTCTATATTTACTGTGAGGGTTGCACGGCTCAAGAATTTTTGTGAGTATGCAGCAATAACTTATAGCAATATACTTTCCCATTCCAGAAGTCGATGGCTTTCACTACTGCCAGCAGTTGAGCGCTTACTAAAGCTATGGGTGCCATTGAAAGAATTTTCCGCAGCTGAAGAAAGAGCCCCGAAAGCTATATTCGACTTTTTTGCTAACCCTTTATCAGAACTTTACACACTTTTTGTGCACAGTCAAGCATTTCTGATAGAAAAACAAATAAAAAAATTGAAAAAGCAGAAGTTACTATTATTGACGTTAAACGTGTTTTGGAAGAAACAAAGAAACAGTTAAGTGACAGATTACTTAATAAATATTTAGGAAATCAAACAAGACAACTGTATAACAAACTGAAGAATGCAGGCTCAATTAATACAACACAATCAGAAACATTCGACAAAGAAACAGAAGATTTCTTCATCACCGCCGCCAGCTATCTCGAACAGTGGACTGAGCCAATGACAAAATTTGATGTTTTTGCTTGGATGATATTAAATGATGTTCCTCAATGGCAGCAAATAGAAGAAACTACAGGATATTTAAATGAAAAACGTATAGTAGTAGATGATTCAATGTATGAGGAATTTATGTACTTGAAATCATTTATTGAATGTGAAATGTCCGATGAGTGGAAAGCTAAAGACATGCAAGAAATATGGATATACTTTTTCAAAAAAACAGAAGAACGGGAAAGGAAAGCAAATCTTCTCAAAGTGTGTGAATATCTCTTTGCGCTCCCAGGCCACAATGCAAATGTGGAACAGGTATTTTCGTTGATCTCATCGCAGTGGACGAAAGAACGAAATTCACTCAGCGTGAGCACAGTGGAAAGCATCATTCAATGCATTTATAATTATAAAATGACATGCATAGAATTTTATAATTATGTCAAAGGTGAAAAGGAGTTACTTACAAAAGCCAGAACTTGCAAAAAATATGAATGGGCTAAGAAAAGTGGCACTGAAGACGTAGAGTAAGCTGTAAAAATTAGGATGATTGATATATTTAAATATCGTTGATTTTTAGAATTTTATATTAGTTTTAATAAATATCTACCAAAAAGTAAAAGTTCTTAAGTCCTAAATTTAAGAGTCTGATTTAACTATGAGTATATGTCATGATGATTAATTAAATTAAAGTTTCTATAATACATATTAAACGAGTTTGAATAATTCTTTATCGTGTGTCCTATTTTGCTATTCCAAATGTCCTGCCGTCCCGGTCGACGTTCCAACAGTTATGGCAGGCCTACTTTAAGGGCTATTATAATAGCGCTGTTGATAAGTGGATGTTGAATCATCTTGGTATGACTTTGTCTATATACGATATTGCTGAGTTGGTGGGTGAAGCATTTCCGCGTGCATTTACTCCAATTAATATCCAAAAAGGATTTTTGAAAACGGGAATTTATCCTACGTCACGAGATATCTTTACGGAAGACGACTTTATGGGCAGCTATGTGACTGATCGCCCTTTACCCACAGAAGAAAATGCAATGCAAAACGAGACGCAAAATTAAGATATTGACAAAATTGATGAAGAAAACATTGCCCAATGCTCCAATACGACATTACCAGAAATCGGCGAATGCTCCACTATAATTTCACCAGAATGCATTCGCCCCTTTCCTAAAGCTAATCCGCGCAAGCGTAAAGGGGGACGCAAACCCGGCAGAACAAAAATTCTAACAGATACGCCGGAGAAGTTCGAAATAGAAGCCGCTGCTGAGAAAAAACTTCTAAAACTTAAAAGAAAAATAGTTCCTCAAACGTCCACTAGTAGTGAAGAAGAAGAACTCACCTAAAAACGATGTGCCAAGAAAGTGATGATTCCCCAGCCGAAGACATTGAAGAATATGAAGATTCTTGGAATGAATTGGACAGACATTTTATTATTGATGATAATGGCATTGTCCAATTTCCTACGAAATCCACCATTCTGCACTATGTAGGAAATATAATGCAGATAGATAATGATGGCGCATATTTAATTAAGTTTTACAGAAGAAATGGTGTCTCAAATAAGTTTCATTATCCATATATTGAAGACATTCAGAGCGTAAAAGAGAGTGACATAATAAGGAAACTGAAGCCACCATTTACATTTGGTGGAACTAAGAGAATTGGAAATAGATACCAATTTCATATTGAAGACTTGGAAATTTCTAACCTACGTTAAATTAACTACCTACCTCCTTAAAATTATGTTTTAAGAGAAGCAAATGTTTTAACAAAACTGTATCTACCTGTTCATTAAATTGTTTTTGTCTTTATCTTCTTTTTATTTGTTCTATAAATTTACCTATACATTTTGTTTCAGTATGATATATAACTTATTTTTTAATAGTGATTTACTTTATGCGAAACTGACTAAACTTATGTCCCAAACGTGCCAACTTAGTGTCCCAATGGTACCATCAAAGTGTCCCAAACGAAACGTAAGGTGATGGGTTTGGGACACTTTGCACGAGTGACTATAAACTTTTTTTTTTATAACCCTTAACTTTGAGGTGCTTAGCTTTTATATTTAACTTAACAAATGTTACAGATTGTGTATGACATTTTGAAAAAGTAGGTAAAGTTAATATTTTTTTTTATATTACATAAAAACTAAAATTGACCCAAACGTAGCAACCCTCCCCTATTTTTATTATTTGGGGTACCAAAATATATTGTCGTCGATAATAGGTTGCAATTCCGTAGCAAAGAATTTAGAAATCTTACTGATAATTATGGGGTTCAAATTAAGTTTACTGCATTATACCATCCACAGGCAAATCCCACAGAGAGAGTCAATAGGGTTTTAAAAACCGCAGTTTCATCAAGGAACTTCTAGATTCCACAACTACATATTGGCATACAGTGGAAAACATAAAGAAGAAAGAGCCACGTCAGGTGTAGGAGTAATGATTCATGAAAAACGTGAGCAGAATATTAGTAACATTATTTCAAGAATAATTTGTATCAGTAAACACAGGTCTTTGACCTAACGTAAGAAGAAGAAGAAGAAGAAGAAGTTTCATCTTATCTTTCTTAAAATCAACGTGATTGGGATAAATATTTGTTAAAAGTTGTTTGTGCTTTGCGAACGGCAAAACATGAATCGACAGGGTTGTCGCCGTATTTTATAAACTTTGGTCGAGAAATAATACTCGAGGGGGAAAATTTTGAAGGAAACGGCTACGCGTCCGAAGAAGATGAGAATTTTGAGATCTTGCGTGATGTGGCCAAAATTCGAATTCGATCTAGAGAGTTCCAGAAGCTTTATAGAAACATACATACTAGATTGTTAAAAGCTTATGAGAAAAGTAAAAAGGGTTATAACTTGCGCCGCCGGAATGTTAGTTATTTTTCTGGTCAGATGGTTTGGCACAGGAATAAATTGTTATGTAGTGCGTATAAGTATTATTCGGCCAAGTTAGCCCCGAAGTATCTTGGACCCTTTAAGATTATGAAGAGACTCTCACCTTCGACTTGTGTCCAATTGTGTTGAATTAGTGGATGCGGATGGTCGTTTTAAGAGCAATTGGCACGCAAAGGATCTCAAAGCGCACCATGAACCTTCGTCGGACGATGAGTAGATATTTTTAGGGTGATTGGTTGGGCATTGTAGGGTAGGTCACTATTAGGGTTCCAACATCTATTTCCTTTCCCTTATATATAAGTAGGGTGGTTGGTTGGGCATTGTAGGGTAGGTCACTATTAGGGCTACAACATCTATTTCTTTCCCCTTATATATAAGTAGGGTGGTTGCTTGGGCATTGTAGAGTAGGTCACTATTAGGGCTACACATCTTGTCCCTTAATAATTTTTAGATCGGGTCATCAGATATCGTTCGGATAAATAGTTGTTTCTTATGAATTTGGTTACAATTGAGACTGTTGGTAACGGCGTAGTTAGATGTTATTTTGGGCGGCTCCTCGTTTAAATATAAAAGTAGTCCCTGAGGTTTTATATCGACGAAACTTACCTCACTAATAGAAATTGCAATGGAAGGTCCCAAATTAAGATCGTATATCGGATATTGAGCGATGGCTCATTCCTTTGATGGCGCCCGCTCTGGTGTCTTTCCTCCTTGATTCTTCCGCTTTTCTTTTCTGTTATGCTCTAATCTTCCTTCCTTTCTCTGTTGGTATGACTGTGGATCTCTAGTCTGGTATGATTGGGAAATGAAGGTCGGAGGCCCTCCCGGCTTACTTTCGAGTTTTTCGGTTGTCCTTTGGTCGGAGTGAATCACTGGGATGTAAAAAAATTTCAGTTTATCGCTTTCTAGTCGTCTATGACTCTCTTTCTGAGTTCTGTACTTCTCTCCAGGTTTGTCAAAAGAAGCAGGGACTTTTCCAATTCTCGTTGGGTTTTTTTTGGGAAATTTAACTGGGTTGGGGGATAATGGATTTTAGTCTGACAGTTCTATAACTGTTGGGGTTCCCTTTCACCTCGAGGGTTTTTAACCGGAAGGATGAATTTTGTCTTGGGGTTGGGTATTTGGATGGTACTATAGGGGGGAGTTCCGAACATTTCCAGTAGTGGAAGTACACTACGATAGGTTGACGAGCAGTTCAGCGGCGCAGCAATTCCATCCAGCAGCGAGAGACTGTCTCGATCCCTTTGGCATTGTTACATTGCCCCTGGTTTTTGAATGAATTTCTGCCTGCCATTCAGATAGTTGTGTTTTACGTGGGGTTGGATCGTGGTTTTCAATTTATGTTTTTGTTTGGGGTTGGGGTTTTGTTCATTATGTGGGTTGGGCGTCGGATGTGTTTTGGGATTATTGAAGGAAACACCTTATTGTTCTTCACCTTTACACTTTTTAGTTTTTTTGTATTGTACGCAACGTGAGTTGCTTAAATTTAGGCTGACTGCGGCTCTACTTTTACTTTCTCTTCCATTTTTCATCCTGGCCGAAGTGTTGGTCTTCGAAATGTTTGGTGGGGGGGGGAGGGATTTATAACGAATTCCGCGCCTGGTTGGAAGCAACCCATTTTGCATTTTACGTTTCGGAAGACAAGGTAGATTTACGCGCATATTAACGCATATTAAAGTTTCGAAAAATTGATGGGGAGACGAAAATTTTCTACGAAGTCGAGAAACAAGGACGATTTAGTAGTGAAGTTGATCGGACATATACCTGCAACGTGTGTTATTGTAATAAATCGTTGGCGATTTGGAAAATAGATTTCCGATTTGAAACATCACGGCACAGAAGGGGTTCCTTTCCTTGGTTGTGGAAATCAAAACTCCAGGAATTAGTAAGTCCAATCTAGTAGTATTCCGGTCAAGCTGAGAGTTCTTTTTTTTTTGCCAGTTTACCAGCCACTGGTGAGTTATTTAGTAATAGAAGATTGTTCAGTCTAAACGCTTTCCAGACTTCGAAACTAATTTGCGCTGTAATTTTAATTTAGGCAAAATACGCTTGGGTGGAAAGTCTGCTGATAAGGTCCACTAACACCACAGGCATTGTCAAGTCCACTGGGCAAGTTTTTTTCCACAACCGCTCCAAGCGCTGGCGTTGGTGTTAACATCGTGAGACCTGCTTGCAGAGATAGACAGCACACTTGCAACAGGGAAGTGAATTAATATTATTTCACGCTAATATTTTTGAGGACGGAACATTTGTAAATTAATGGTTGTCTTATTTTATTATATTAACAATTTTCGTTGACGTGATTGTAACGGGGGTTGTAATGCTGGGGAACTACTTAAGCATACATATACTTTAATAATTATTATACTTTTAATTTATTGTATTGGGGAACAATTTTACGTGTTTATGTATAGGGTATTTCGAGAGTGGGATGACATTGAGTTTCTGTAGTTTTCAGTTGGAATTGGTCGGTTTGGTCCGCGTGATTTCGCTTCGCGAGGCCTCTCGAACGTGATTTTGCATTAGTTACCTAAGATTTTGATGTATAAATAAGCGCAATCACTGTCCTCCATTTGTTTGAGTGTTGCCCAAATTTTAGTTAATTAATTCTTTTCTACGTAAAATTGGGATTTTATTTATTCTACTAGTGTGTTGGGTTATTCTCAAATTAAACGAGATTTGGTTGCAACCTGTCTTTTCATTATCGACGATTTATATAAGCTAAGTTTACTTAAGAAGAGCTACGGAAATAAGGTAGGTGATTAGCCATCTAGAGGGTTCGACTTCCCATATTACACCTCGGACGATATTAGTAAATGTATAAGTCGGTGGCGCCTATTATTTATTTGTTTAGAATCCACTGCATCTTCGATTGGGTTTCCCGGGATACTAACATTGTCAAGTTATTAATTTCCTACTGGAGCAAGGGCGTAGCATCTTCACCGGGCATGGAGAAACAAACATGCACATGCACAAACACCGAATAGGGAAAAAGGAAAACCCAATGTGCGACACCTGCCCAAACGAAAGGGACGACCCAATACACAGAATACTCCAATGTGGCAGATACGAAGAAGAGAGAAGACATCTTACCAACCTAATCCAAGACTGGCCCATAAACATGAGTGAGCTTGCGGAACTAGCTATTCACGAACAAATAATACAAGAGGCAATGGAAGTGTTCATAGAAGAAGAAAGAAGACAGTAATGGAAGCAAGTAGCCAGAAGCAGTACGGTAGACCAGAAGAAGTAGTCAAGAGACAGAAGAGAGCAGAAGACAACATTTGGAACCAAGAAGTAATGGCAATATAACGTATATTTCAATACGTTACCTTTTATAGAGTTAATTTAATTTTGTTAAGAAATCTAAACTTTGTTATATCTATGTTAAAATATCTATATCAACAATAACCTCAGGAGACTTAATCTAAGCTAGTTAAACTAATAAACTGTATATATAAATCAAACAAGCAGACTGATAGTGACCTAAGCAATCAATGTTAAATAACGACAGATAAGAGGGTATATAGGAACCTCTAATGTATCAATATTACAAAGAATAAACGATGGGCCGGCTTTCCGCTAGACGGGAGGTTCGGCCCTTTTTTTGCGCAAGGGCGTAGCATCGACAGGGTTTTTACACTTCATCGATTATTTTACCAAATTTAAAATAGGCGTGACAGTATCACAAGAAATCCCATTTATAACCGATCTAGAAGCGATAGCAGTACCTGTTCAACTTTTATTCAAAATAATAATCTGTAATATATATGTCCCAAATAGTAAAGAAAAACTGCTGCTGAAATACAAAACATATTAGGACGATTATCATCCCCCTGCATAATATTAGGGGATTTTAATTCACATAATGTAACATAGGGATCTGAAAAAACAGACTCAAGAGAAAGAATAATGGAAGAGGCAGTAGAAAATTCTAATCTTGTACTTTTAAATACTGGAGGAAAAATCAGATTTAACTCATATAATGGCAAACTTTCAGCAATTGACTTAACCCTATGCAATTCGTCTTTAGTACCCTCCTTCGATTGGGAAGTATTTCCCTACCTATATGGAAGCGATCATTTTCCTATAAAAATAGAAAATACATTAGAAGTTAAAGAAAAACCACAGAAATTTCAACATCATGGAACCTAAAAAATGCAAATTAGATCCTATACTCAAATGAAATAGAAGAAAACATCCCAATATATCAAGATAAACAGGAGATTGATCAAATGGTAAATACGCTAACAATGGTTATAACAAATGCGGCACATGTCGCAATAAATAAGAAATCGCTACCTAAGGGACGCATACCTGTCCCATGGTGGAATAATAAATGTAATGATGCACTAAAACTAAGTAACCACGCTTTTAATCAATTAAAACGACACAACACTATTCAAAATTTATTAACCTTCAAAAAACTAAGAGCGAAAGCTATCAAAAAAGCAAAAAAAAAATTCCTAGGTTGAATATACCTCTACCATAAACGGCTCTACAACCATGAGTGAAGTTTGGACCAAACTAAAAAACCTGAATGGAACCAACGTGACTGCACAAATCACGCTTTTAAATCATGAGTACCATATTATAACATCAGAAACTGAAATAGTTGAACTATTAGCCCAAAACTATAAAGAAAATTCAAGTAACAACAACTACAATGACGAGTTTTTACAATATAAATTAGACGAAGAATCCAAAAACCCTATTCTTACAACCTATGACTTACAGCCAACAAATTCAGTCATCAACTATGCAGAACTAGAAGACGCTTTAAATACTTCCAAAAATTTTTCTCCAGGACCAGATACTATACCTTACATATTTCTCTACCAATAGCTGCTAAATAATATCTCCTGAATATTTACAATAAATTTGGATCAAACATCAATTTCCACAAAGATGGACAGAAGCATTTATAATCCCTATCCTAAAACCAAATAAACCTCAAGTCAAAATAACATCTTACAGACCTATATCTCTTACATGCACAATGTCCAAACTTTTAGAGACAATAGTGAATCGAAGACTAACCTGGATTCTAGACAAAAATGAATTACTGCAACCAGAGCAAAGTGGCTTTCGTAAATCACGGTCCAGAAATGATAACATAATCAGTCTTGAAACAGAAATTCGCGAAGCCTTTGCTAATAACCAGAAATTAATAGGAGTGTTTTTTGATATAGAAAAAGCTTTCATATGACCTGGAGACATGGAATATTAAAGAAAATGTTCAATTAGGGAATAC
>JABXWE010013429.1:0-30709 GCA_014611495.1 Limonius californicus
TATATATATATATATATATATATATGTGTGTGTGTGTGTGTGTGTGTGAGTGTGTGTGTGAGTGTGCGTGCATGTGTGTGTGTGTGTGTGAGTATGTGGTGGTAGCTCAGTTGGTAGAGCGCTCGCTTTCTGAGTAAAACGTCGATTCTAGCTTGGGTTCGCAAACTAAGCATTACTATGCAGATTTATAAAAATATTGTCTGCAACCCACCACACACAATTTCCCAATCCGGCTTGCAACCGTGGGATCTTAATGCTAAAAACCTTCTCTGAAATTTCTGTCGTTCGGATTCGACATTAAACTATAGGTCGCCCGTGTTTCTACCTTAGCTATTAGGAGAAACACGCGGCAGAGAAGAGGCCAATGCCCAGCAGTGCGACAAAAAGGCTGTCAATGATCAGTGATGATATATATATATATATATATATAAAAGCAGATACCCTTTTATACCATTAGGTGTAAGGTTTAAATACATAACTAAATAAATACACAAATCATATGAATGAAACTTAACTATGTAATAAATAATAAATTAAACATAATATTGGAAGTTAAAAATTTGAAATCTACTGTGCGTTTCATTTAGTTACAAATTATAAATTTTCCTGGTCCATTCCTTCTTATTTGCCACTCTCTTCCCCTCGCTCCAAGTCGCTCCCTTTTGTCTTAATGTTTCTATTGCTTTTTGGTCCCGTGTTTTCCTTGGACTGGTTCTTGTTCCATTCTACTGTGATCTTGCTTGCCATATTCTTTTCATTGTTCTTTCATCTCCCATTCTCACTATGTGTCCAAAAAATTTCAGTTGTCGTTGATACTTTTCAGGATGGGTTCTTAATTCTGTCTCTTCTTGTGATGTCTTTTACGCCACGTAGGTGTCTCATTTCTAATGCCTGTATTTTACTTTCCAATTGGTTCGACAATACCTAGCTTTCGCTTCTGTATGGGTTTAAAGATGATCTTGAACACTATGATCTTTATTTTCTTAGATATTTCTTTTTTTCTTACGAATGCATTACTTATCGAATAATATAGCTTAGTAATACTTTCCAGTCTGTCGTTTATTTCGGCATCCATTCTTCCGTTTTCTGGATTTCCGAAGTATTTCAATGTTTTCACTTGTTCATGGCCTCTACAACTTCTTCTAGTTTTGTTTCTTGTTGTTCTTCGAGTTCCTCATTATTTTCTGTACTGACTACTTCGTCCTCTTTCTCTATTATTTCGTTTATTTGTTCTGTCGTTAATATTTCTTGGAAGTATTCCTTCCATCTCCTTGCAATCTCTTCTTCGTCTTCTACTGTTTTTCCGTCTTTCATTTATATATGAGTATCATCATGTGCCTTTCCTTCCCGGGGGGGTTTGAGAACCTTATAGAATAGTTTTTAGTTTCCATAGGAGAGTTTCTCCATCTTTTCCACAAATTCTTTCCATGATTTTTGTTTCATCTGCTTCCCCAACTCCTTGACGCTTTTCTCTGCAGCTGACGTATTTTTCGTGTATTCTATTTCCCAAGTACTCTTTCCATTTCTGTTTTTAATTTTTATTTAGTTATTTATTTCTTCGCTCCACTACTCGTTTGTTTCTTATTTATGCTCGCTAATTCTCGCATACTTCTTTTGATGTCTTTGGTAGGGTTTCTTTTATGGAATTCCATAATTCTTCAAGTGACACTTTATCTGAGGTTGGATTGTGTCCATCTCCTCCTCTACTCTTGTGTTATATTCTCTTACCGTCTCTTCTTCTTTTAATTTATGAGTTTTGATTTTTTTCTAGAAATTGTTTGTCGTTATTCTTATGCTATTTCTTCTTCTGACTCTATCTCTATTTTTGACAACGTTAAGTAACAAAACACATAATTTTTTAATCGCCTGAGAATACTAGGTAGGTGCTCCATCTTGATGATAAAGTACCTAATATAAAAGTTTTTTATTTAAGTTTCACTCACTTGTTACATAGTAAAAGTCTGTACTTGTTTTTATTATAATGTATTTGATTAACTGAGATTTCATTCATTGCAATTGTAGGGTATGGAACTTCTTTATTTAGAGTAAATATATAAATACCTTATGCTCTCTTGTTTTTTAAAGGGCCCCTGTACAAGCGTTTTGTATAAAGTAGCACTTCGATTTAATTTTTTTTGCTATTATTCTTAATAACCAAGATATATGCTGGCACATATAAAATCAATCAGAATGTTTTGCAGGCTTGTATAGGGTTTTCCAAATTTATCCCTATTTTTGGTTTGAAGTCCCGATGTCCCCAAGATGTATTTTCGGGACTGTTGTGTGTCCCGCTTCTCAGATACTCATCGTATATAGGTAAATACAATAAAATGTTGATATTTCTTAAAAATAGTTTGGAAACTTTTCTTGTTACTTCTTATCTATTTCTGTACCCACGTAATATGTCGAAAAATCCGGGACACAAAAATTAAACCTCGGATACGATTGTGTACGATAGCTACTACTCACGAGTGCGTGTGTGAGTGCCCATGTGCAGTGCACCACGGTGTACTGCACGTTAGCAATCTTCTTTAATTACCACTATTGAATAATCTATTAATAGGATACAATTTTAATGACATTGTGATGTATTGTGTATATGTTGAAAATTAAGTGTAACTGAAAGAATTTGTGTTTTTATTCGCCATGTCCCGATTTTTAGTTGTACCAATGTGGTCACCCTAGACTTGTAGCAAACATCTTTTGGAGATTTAAACACCATAAAACAACAAACCTCCTACACTCTAATGAAACCATTCTTTCATAGAGTAATATTATGAAAATGATTACTGACAGTATGAACTTTCCTTAATATATTATCAGTTTTTACAGTTCATGTTGCTTCTGGTATTTAAGTGCAGTTAATAAGTCAGCAAATGATATGGTGATTTGAACGCAAGATAGGACAACCAACATGACACGTACTTAACATCTCTTGAAAACTTAACCTTTTAATATTATTGATAACAAGACTGGACCTGTAATTAAAAATTAGCAATTGGAAGTGATTTGAAAACGAAGGAACATAAATTATAACCACGGGTTAGTAACCATGTTTCTTAGAATGTGGGAAAACCGCAGAAGCATGTTACGAGAGAAATCCATTTGCGTTCGAAGTTTATTAATTTCTGTTGCGCAATGATTATAAAACAACTACATACTACTTTAATATGCAAGTTTTAATTGGAATTAAAGCAACTTCATTTTTTAACACACTTTTAAGGATTAGTAAGCAAATACTTATGAAAATTTTGTTCTTCACAGTTGAGTTAATTCAAGGTTGCGTTCGTGAATTAATTAATTGATCAACCTTACCATTAAATCGGCGATAAAGCTTGCTTAAATTAATAGATTCACACAAGATAGATGGGCAAGTTTTAATCGCTGAAATGTTAATTGCAGCGAATAGGAAAATAGTTTATAAGCTTTTCTTTCTGAAGAGAAGTCGTTCGCATTGTACGGTTATCTTATAATGGATTAGTGCGAAACGTTCAATAAGCATGTGGAGAAATCAAATACATGTATGAGTGGTAAACTTCACAATTTTTCGGTAACTACCTTGATTAATAATTGCACCATAAATTCTTGCTTGAAGTTTAGCAAATCGGCAGCCTCTATGTTCCCATAACTATATAAGAGTGTGTTTCTCCATTCGATGTAGATTTTTCTCGAACAGAAACAACTTTGGCCTTTCATAGAGACGAGTCTATCAAGGTCTTTCATGCTCATCGGAAGCCACATAAAAAGCAGTTGAAGCATGAAATCAAAATTGCACAAAAGACCACACTATCGTGAATTGCATTTTAGCTGAAATACTTAAATCAGAAAGGATCTTCCTTTTCAATTTTCCCATCGACTTCAATACAGGAATTAATTCCGATTTCGCTTCTCACGATTTCTTCTTGATTTGCTTTGAATCCATGAAATTGAATATGTATGCCTTTCTGCAAAAATTCCTGCTTGGGCGTAGATCGATCAAATTTTAATAAATAACCATTTATAATTTGGCAATTGTAATGTGTTTGTTCTGTAGCTGCCACCATGTTTTGCTAGCATATTTCAGAGTTGTAATTGTTTCCTGGGAACAAAGAAAGGTCATTCATTCGAACTGTGACTAGTTTTAGTTAAAAATGAACGTTTGTATACAAATTACAATAAGTTTTATTTGTTGATGTATGTACTAGAACATGAACTCAGCATCAGTGACCTTCGGTAGTTCGTGTGACGCAGGTATCCTGTCGAATTGGTTCAACAAACCGTGGTAGCATCCGTTAATGGAGAGGAATAGATGCCAGAATGGTATTTAACCAGTAGCTAAATAGTCTAAATAGCTGCAAGGGTCGGTGTAGAGGCAAAGGGAGAGCACCTGGGCAATCAGAGGCCACTTGGGCATAAGGCATGTGAGAAATGCACTTCGCAGCCTTGAGACCGGCTCGCGTTCTCCAGCCCCGGGTTTCGGCCTTCACCTTTATATAAACCTTCAGATAAACAATTCAGCCGAGCAGATAACTATGTAAATCAATTATTCTTGAACGCACGTTTAATTAGCATTTCTGATAAAACGGGTGTAAGTACGCGTTGTCGCTTTGTACCCGCTCATCCATCACCGACCAGCTTTTCGAAAACGGACCAAACCATTTTGCATGCACGAGTCGCGCCAGAAATGTTATCTAAATTCTGATCCACTTACAATTAACTTCCAGGAATTTTCGGTGGCTCGATTTAAATAATTCGGGCTACATTTTTAGATAACGTATCTAATGTTGCATTTTTCCTCTGGGAGCAATACCAAGAATAACCGCAAGTCATTTATTTTTGATTCTGCCTGACAGCTAAAAATGCGGATCCTCTTAAACCTGATATGCTTTTAATTTTGTGATGTCTTAAATGTCATTTAATTGGCCGTAGAAGCCTATTATTTGAAACACTAGCAGATGCGTTTTAAGCGTAGAGTTCTTTGTGTGGTGTTAACTACCAACCTCGTTCGACATTCGATACAGAAGTTATTACAGCAAAGAGTAATATGTCAACACAAGGATCACCTCAAGCAAAAATTGCGTAACAGTAACTTTTACTGGTAACTATGTGGTGTTAACTGTGTATTCGCAAGTCGCCACCAGGTATCAATACGCATTATAAGTTATTAATTGATCGCACCTATGTATCTCGAAAACTAGAACTTGTGATGCAATCTGAAATTCCAACGCACTTTCTCATATGACAGATGTGATGATGCAAGGCATTATGTAGTTTGAAGGATAATAATGCCTTATATTTCGATTTAATGTGTTGCTAATAACGGGTACTGTGTCAACTAGGAAAAAATTAATTACTTTCAACCTCTCCGCCGTATACTCGACTGTTTGACAAGTAAATTGCGGTTTGAAATTATAAATAATCACTATCCTGTGTCGTCTTTCCTGCGGAGAAACCTATTAAATTACAAGAAGAAAGTAATGACCGTGCAGCGATAGAAGTGAATCCGCTAACGATAACAGCCGGAAGTTGCCCTTGCATTATTATTTTGTTATAGGGGGTTCACTTTACGAAACATGCCACGCAAAGCATCATTCGGTTAATTATTGTAATTAAACTACTGTAGAATTAAGAGATCCAAAAAGTTTTTTGTAACAGTAGCACTTAAGTTTCATAGAATGGGTTCTTAACGGTAAAATTCCTCCTCCTGAATAGGTAGGTACATGTTTGAAATGATATTTTTGTTTAAATACACAAAGCAACTTTCCGTTACTAATCGTAATTAGCTGCTATGGAATCTAATGTTTTTTCTTGTAAAGTGAGCTCGAAAGACTACGAGCAAAATAAGGAAGAATACCTAATCGGATTTTGTCTTATTTCAAAACTTAACAGTAACAGAACATGCAAATATGTAACAATTGTGATTAAGTACCGTACGATAAAAAAATACAAAGGTAATGCACATTTTAATATTTCAGAAAACTTATTTTATGTCCAAACACGAAACATTTGAATTCGAACCAAATGTCAGTTAGTAATCCATATATTACTTCTGTATCCCTTCCACAAGCGTCAAATTTCAGTTAGGACGGCCCTCCACTAACAAAAGCTAGACTTCTACGCATACATTCTTCTGAGTTTGTGTTTATCGAAATGAAGAACACTTGCACTTCCAACAACCACAGCTACATATAGCCCCACCAACCAAAGAAAGAAATAAGGGAAGCGATTATGAAACAAAAGAACAATAAAGCACCGGGAGAAGATGATATTACATCCGAGTTACTCAAATATGGTATAGAAGAATTAACAACACCTCTATATGATCTGATAACATAAATATGGAAACAGGAAAACATGCTCACAAGTTGGTCAACAGCAATTATATGCCCCATATGGAAGAAGAAAGGAGACAAACTCCAATGTGGAAACTACAGAGGGATATCGCTGCTAAATATAGCATATAAGCTCATGTCCTCGTTAATCGCCAAGAAACTAGAACCGTACATCGAAGAAATACTAGGAGAACACCAGTGTCGACAACAGACCAAATATTTAGCCTCAGAGAAATACTATCAAAGTTCTATGAATACGACATAGATATACATCAGCTATACATAGACTACAAACAAGCATACGATAGCATTAACAGAGAAAAACTACTTAACCTCGTGGTAGACTTTAACATACCAGAAAAATTGGTTAATCTAGTAAAGATGACACTGAACAAAAGAGAAAATAAAGTAAGGATCCAAGGAGACACAGCACAAAACTTCACAGTCGCGATAGGTTTAAGGCAAGGCGATCCACTATCCACAATGTTATTTAACATAACTCTGGAAAAAACCCTGAAAAGTATCATAGGAAACGGACAAGGTACAATCTACAATAAATCGAAGCAAATCCTGGCATACGCAGATGATATCGCCCTAGTTGGTAGGACAAAAGAAATAATCCAATCTACCGTTGAAGAACTTGAGATGACGTGCAAAACCACTAGGCCTAACAATAAATGACGCAAAAACCAAATATATGGTAAACACAAGGAGACGACAAGAAGATCACCAGCAAACCCAAGATCACATATTCGAAAGAACAAACAGCTTCAAATACCTTAGAAGCATAATAACAGAACAAAACAAAATAAGCGAAGAAATAAGATCTAGACCAGTGGCGGGTAATAGAAGATATTTTGCACTACAGGGTATACTTAGATCGAGAAACATTCCACGAAACCTAAAGAAGAAAATATACACAACTATAATACGACCTGTAGTGATCTATGCTAGTGAAACCTGGGTACTTACAATAAACGATCAAAGAACAGTAAATATATGGGAACGAAAAGTACTGCGGAAAATATATGGACCAGTCAACGTTCTACGAAACACAGAGCTTAGGTAACTGTACCAAGAACCAGATCTGGTTGCGTTTATTAAAATGCAACGCCTAAGATAGCTAGGACATATCAGGCGAATGGAACCACATAGACCATCAAGGAAAGCGATGGAAAGAAGACCAGAGGGCAGAAGAAGAAGAGGAAGACCCAGAAACAGATGGCTCGACGACGTGGAAGAAGACCTAACAACACTAGGAATAAGAAGATGGAGGAGGAAAGCAGAGAATAGATCAAGATGGAAGGAAATACTAGCGGAAGCCAAGGTCCTGAATGGACCGTACCGCTCACAGAGAGAGATTTATCGAATTACTACTCTATTTTATGGCTTTACATTGTGTGATTAAGGTATTGGAACGCAATTGGCGACTATCTCGCATATCCGAAACAGTCTACGCGGAACAGATTTCGCTAGATCGGAATCTTATTCGTAAACAATAAACATTCATGGGATTAGTTGGTAGTTACGCATGTTAACAAAGTACATAATTTACATCCCGACGCAGCTTATTATATTCGCTAATGAAATATTTAATAATAGGGATATAAATTTAATTATTAACTAAATATAATATTATTAATTGATAGAAATTTCAAGGATGTTACTTCGTGGAAGTAATATAACAAAAACATTTTAAATGCTCTCATTGTACCAATATATTCACCATCCAAGAAATGTTGAACATTAGGTCATATTAAGATTAGGTAAACTTAGGTTGGCCTTAGTCTGTGTGAACGTCATCAGCTATCTGGTGACGTCACTTACTTACTACGTTTGTACAACGAAAAATGAAAGTATGCAACAAAAAATCTTAAACGGTATGTCACATACACGCAACACACGAATTCGTTTTCAGAGCGACATGTGAACATAAAAAAACAGGGCGCGAACGCAAAGGAAACAAAATCCCTAGTTTTTATGTAGTTTCGTATTTTACACAGACACTATGAAATATTAAAAACATGCATGCAGACTAAGAGCAACCTGACTATACACACATATTATTCATAAACAGCGAACTTGCTCCAAAATATTTCATAATATATTATTTGTTTAAAATGACTTACCAAACAAAGCGTTAGAGGTAATGCATTTTTGAGGGGTCAAAGATTTCAATATTTTTCTGTATAGTAACGATCAAACTCTATAGATAGAAAAGAAAACGGGGAATGTATGCTCAGTGACATGGAAATCGCAACACGAAGAAGGGGTAGGAATTGTTTGACAAAACTTAGCAGAAACTACTAGAAGGTAGCAATTGATTAAAATTTCATTCCTATGGATAATGGCTTATCTGACAGTTCTTTCAGTTTTTTCTAACAATTTTATCAGGTGTATGTTTTGCGAGATTTTGTTCAGTTCTTTATTGTTTTCGCTTTTGATCGTTTGTTTTGAGGGTCTGATCATGCCTAGAGTACGCCAACGTGGAAATTACCGCCAATTAAGCGAATTCCACAGAGGTCGTATTGTTGGTTTGCGCGAAGGTGGTTTCTCGTTCAGGGAAATTGCAAATCCCCGTAACCGGAACCAATCCACCATCATGCGCTGCTATCAGGTATGGATTTGGGAGGGTCAGGAACGTCGCAGAAGAGGAACCGGGGGGCTAAGAAGAAGAAATGAGTTGCAGGACCGCCACCTTGGACTTATGGAAACAAGAGATCAATTGCCGATCAATGGTTAGTTAACGAAGGTCGTCCTGTAACCCTTCGAACGGTTTACCGCAGAATCAGAGCTTTCGGCGTGCTATCCTATCGGCCACATCTTGTGTTACCGCTAACGGCTCAACACCGACAGCAACGTTTGGAGTGGTGTAGGTTGCGACTGCACTGGAACCTAGAGTGGCATAGGGTGGTGGTCAGTGATGATTCCCGGTTCTGTTCGGAGATGCATGATGGCCGTATGAAGGTCAGACGAACACGCGAGGAACGTCGCAATGTTGAATTTTCTGTTGCGAGGCATGTGCACCAAACTGTGGGGATTATGGTATGGGGTGCTATTGCTTATGGGAGTTTGTTATTTATCCGAGGCAATATACACGCCCAGCGGTATGTGGATGAGGTGGTAGAACCCCATATTCTTCCATTTCTTCAACAGTTGGAAGACCACCTTTCCAGCAGGATAATGCCCGTCCCCATATTGCAAGACGTTCTATGGACCGATTTGCAGAGGATAATGTCAATTTCTTGCCATGGCCACCCCGATCTCCCGATCTTTCGCTCATCGAGCATGTTTGGGACATTACGGGGAGAAGACTGAGGAACTTGCTGCATTCTCCGCAGACGCTGCAAGCTATACAGCACGAATTACAGGTTGCTTGGGACACAATACCTCAAGAGAAAATCGACCAGCTGCTAGAATCGATGCCACGAAGAGTGGGGGAGTGTGTAACCAATAGGGCGGGACCAACCCATTATTAATAAAAATAATGTTTATATTTTGTTCTTTTTCTTTAAAATTGTAATCAATTGCTACCTTCTTAGTAGTTGAACGTTTCTGCCAATTTTGGTCAAAAAATTCCTACCCCTTCTTGGTGTTGCGATTTCCATGTCACTGAGTATATTTGATTACAATTTTTTTTTCGAGCGGGCTAAAAATGATACCGCTCCGGTGTATTTTTATTCCTAAAACTGAATGATTGCTACATATTACCGACCTAGGTCGGAAAGTCAATATTTTCATCTGGCCTGCTGTCAACGTTGAGGCTAGCGAACACATACACTATTTTCGGTATACACCATTTTTCTTTTCTTCCATAAAAGAACATGGCTTTTTTATAGTATCTATTCGCCTGCTTCCTAAATTGGCTTAGTAGCAACCCCAATATACGTCTACAATTTAACTTGTAATCATAGGTTAGTTCAGGTATGTTTACCGGGTATCCGTGTAACGTCCTCTGTGTGTCATTTTCTGAACTAAATAGTATGAATTATCTGGCGGATATAAATAAAAATAACATAATATTTAATTCCTATCAGAAAGTATTTTAAACTCGTAGTTGAAGGGTAATTTCCGGACGCAGGTGGTTGCAATTTCCGCCATCGTCCGGATATATATATATATCACTTTTCCTACTAGATAGACAATATATGAGGCTTGTTCAGTTGAAACCCATCTTTGATCAACTTAGATTTGAAAACATGCAATAATTCAAATAACGTTTGTTAATGTTAGTAGTGTTTGTAAACAACACATTAATAAGTTTCTGGCGTTTGAATTTGATTGTAACTTCGATTTTGAAATGGCGTTTGCTGTTGATAATTCGTCCAAGTTTGATCAGCGTGCGGTTCTACCATTTTTATGCGTTGAGGATGTGCAGCCATTGCAAATTCATATGGGAATGCAAGCAGTATATGGAAATGCACGTATTGCGTACCCAACTGTGAAGGAATGGTTCCGAAAATTTAAGAATGGAAAAGAAGGGATTATGGATGAGTCGCAACCAGGAGCACGGTGTACTGCATTAACAGAAAACAATACGGCGTACGTGGAAGGCCTTATTAGAGAAAATTGTCGAATTTCGATTACAGAAATTTCAGAAATTGTTGGTGCGAGTCTAGGATCTGTCCATAGTATTGTTCGTAATCTGGGTTACAGCATATTTTTTTCATAATGGATTCCTCATCTCTTGTCTAATGAACAAAAATTCTTGCAAATGGGCTTATCTCTGCAACACCTACAGATTCTAGGCAAAATGGTGATGACTTTCTTCTGTCAATAGTTGCTGGTGACGAAACTTGATGGCATTACTAAGAGCGATCCAGTAAGTTATCGTCGATGCAGTGGAAACATTCAAATTCACCACCACCGAAGAAGTTTAAAGCACAACCTTCTGTAGACAAGGTGATGTTAACATTTTCGTTCGACCATGAAGGACCCTTGTTGATACAGTGTAAGGAACCTGGAGTAAATGTCAGCGCAAATCTGTCCAATGGACGGAAACGTCCATGAGAACTTAGGCGTGAGGTCATTTTGCTGCACGACAATGCTAGGTCTCATGTTGCTAATGTGGTAAAACAAAATCTTCAACGAAAGAAATGGAGGGTTTTAAAGCATCCACCCTATAACCCGCATCTATCGCCTTGCGATTTCATATTTTTGGACCGCTGAAAAAGGCGTTAAAAGGTCGACATTTTGAGCCTGACGCAGAAGTACTGATAGCTGTGGAAGACTTCTGCAATCAGCAGCCACAAGCATTCTATGAGCAGGATATACGTCGGTTAGTGAAACAATGGAATAGGTGCCTTCGCGGTGCATTAAAGCATCCCCCTATAATCCGGATCTATCGCCTTGCAATTTCCATATTTTTGGACCGCTGAAGAAGGCGTTAAAAGGTCGACATTTTGAGTCTGACGCAGAAGTACAGATAGCTGTGAAAGACTTCTTCTATCAGCAGCCACCAGCATTCTGTGAGCAGGATATACATCGGTTAGTAAAACAATAGGATAGGTGCCTTAACTGTGTCGGTAATTATTTGTAATTAAATTGTTGAATACATTTTTATGAAGCAAAGAGGGGTTTCAGTTGAGCACACCTCGTACTATTGTCTGTACATACACAATATATAATTTCAAAGCAACTTGTCGTTAATATTTGTTAATGTTGTGTACTTTTTTCAAAATTAGAAAATATCAAATCCCAAGGGGAAATATATCTGACCTTAAACCTTGAAACATTTGTTGGTATTTTCTATCCATTTAATTAAAACGAAGATATTGCAAGTTCCTTAACTAAGTGTCACGGAATGTCAAATAGTACGACTTTCTATTCTTTGACCAAAATGCATATGATTGACTAAATAATTTACATGCAGTCCAATATTCAGTCACGTTTACGTTGGTATAATAAAAATCTATACAGAAGTAACGCATAGATTGGCTATAGAAAGTAATTAGAAGCGGCAACGCGTAAAACGGCCATTAAAAGTGTGGTATATTAAGCGCAAATCATTTCCCGGATGCATCAACTGTTAATTTCATCAGATATTTCAAAAGAGCATCGATGTAGCTTTATTTTTACTCAGCAGGATTTAATTTCTCCTCCGTGTTATTAAACATTAATAAACCAAGAGAAATATTTTTTAATCACAGCCGTGAATAACTTCCCCGCACAGGTGATTTTCGAATCTGAAGGATTCTTTCCGAAACAGTTGCAGTTTAATTTTAATGAACGCAAATTAATAGTATTCTATTTTTGTTGTGGCTGCAGAACCATATAGCGCAAAAACCGTTTTACAACTGCAGCGTTATCTATTCACTTCCATATAATTTAAATTCTTAATTTCTTCAGGAAATCCTTTTCTGTAAGTAATACATGCACATTATTATTATCCTGATTTTACAGTTCAGTTGACCCACTATTCACGCTGGGAAAAATTTAAAAGTTCAGTTGTTTCACTGGTGCGTATCCATAAATTTAAAAAATACGCGAACATAAATGGTCATAAATGATTAAAGAGGAAAACGCAATCAGAATGCTGCCATATTAATTATTATTATTATCTAACTGATCAGCGAGTTTGAACGATTAAGAAGGTATGCGGTACACACGTTTCTTGCAAAATATTGACAGTTCACTTTCTCTTTAACTATATACAGTAACATTAGCCTGTCATCCAATATAGTCCTAGAAAGACGGATATACCATTTACATCACTTTACATGATTGCATGCATAAATTTCTAACGTACCTCTAATTTGATTTAAGAAATTTTGTTTTCAGCCATGCGCTGGTTTCGCAAACAAGGTGGTGCTCCGAGACTGATAAGTTTATCCCCCCTACGAACAGAGTCACCAAGGCCCGATGTGCCTCCCGCAGAACTACTGGAATCGACCAAAGTCCATGTTAAGCATCGTTCAAGAATAGGTACTAGAAAGTTTAACATTTTACTTTCCTTTTGGACAGTTTAATGATTGTGATTTTTAATTGAAAATATTATTAAATATAATAATAATAGTTATAAATTTTTTTAGATGCATCTCCTGGTTCTTGGTCCCGTCAGAGTAAGAACGAAACTAGTATATACAACGTAGGCGAAGGTCTAGTAGTGGTTGAAAAAGCAGACAGAAGAAGATATAAATCTCAACCAAGATATTCTTCTAGTAGTATTCCAGACGATGGACATTCGCGAGAAAAAAGGAATCCCCTTTTGGACAGAGTTAAGCACACGAGATTGTCGTGTTTCAGATCGTCTTCAAACGCGTCACAATTTGAGGCGCCATCCACTTCGAACTCGCCTTGTAGTGAATTCAATAATGAAACAAGCAACTTCGGTGCAACTGCTAGCAGATGTACACAGTCCAGAGACTTGAATTTTTCCGGTGGATATAGTAGGAGTTTAAATGATATAGACGATTCTGATACAATTTGCAATAGTAATGATCCTAATGACTACGATAGTTTGCCTCGAACATCTTGTTTTACTGCCAAACTTCGGGCAATGTCTGCAAAATATTTACATTTGTCGACCAACAAATTTTTAGCCAAATTGTATAAAACCCAAAATAGCCCTGTGGCAGAATCGACCCCAACAAAAGGTTTCAAACGAAAATCTGTTAGTGCCAAGCTCCGGAGTTTTTCTTACGGAGCTCTTCCTGGACTGGAAGAATTCCAAAAAAAGCACAACCCGCTGTACCACGAAGATGATACCAACATATTAGATGACGAAGATGATCAAGCTCTTTTGATGGACAATGAAGATACAGATAGCGGCATCTTAGTAAATGATTCTGCTTCTTCGTCACTTTTAGAAAACGAAAGCTTTCGATGTGGTAGTTCTGCTTCTAACCCGAATAACTCGATAGTAGAAACTAGAAATTCGATATATTACGATTACGACATACACGAAAACGAATCCGATCATGTGAAACATCGAAGTCCCCAGAGGGTACTCTCTCTCGATAGAAGGGAGGTATATAAAAAACCCTTACAGGATCATTCACACGAACATAATTACCGTCCCCATACTCCCGCCCCTATTTTACCGCTGAAGATAAGGTCAAAAAAATCGAATATAATTTTAGTCAGACTCATAAAACGGGCATCCTTGGAAGAACTGGGAATATTTATTGCCCGCAAATCACAACAAAATGGTTATGTCGTCGCTCACATCGTACCTGGTGGAATTGCCGAAAGGTTGGTACTTTTATTATTCATATCACACGTACTCTTATAAAACTTTGTCAAATAGTATTATACAGGGTGGTCTGAAGTTTAAGCAATTAACAGAACACGTGATAATAATAAGAGTTTGATATATTTACATACACCGAAAATACATAGAATCTTTTTTGAGATACGAGGTATTAAAAGTAACATTGTACTGAGTTCCTTCGCAACTAATAAAAATGTCTAGGCAAATAAAATACAATTTTATCTAACGAAATTTTAGAATTTTAAATCTGCTGCTTGGGGTATTACTCATTGTTGAATTTATTCAGTATTTCCTCCCGGTTAAAGTCGTGAGTTTAAACCTAGCCGTCGTCTGTGAAATTTTTCTGGCGGGTAATAATCTGTAAGTGTTTCTATCGGAAAATATGAAATCCGTATATCCCATGTCCACCGTGGGTTGAAACTGCTCCAGATATTCAATAGTCGTAAGGATATACCCTTACTAGGACTATGAATGAACCAATATGGCTTGATGCAAAGAAATGCCTGGAAAGCCGCAATCCAAATTTCATCTATTAAAAACCCACTGATCAACAACATTACCTTTCCCATATCTTAGAAACAATTGAATTTTTAATGATGTATAAACTCCTATTATTCAATTCCCAATTCCAAAGTTTGAAACAGCAACCACTTTGTACAAGATTTGAAAGGTTTAAATTATGAAGAAAATAAGAGGTGCTCTTCACCTTTCACCTGTAAATTTGTTTCTATAACTATTCTACCAAAAGATGATGAATGGTCAATCAAAGTTTTATTTCTGATTATTTAGTTAAAAGTATTTGGTTTCAAAATCAGCATGTTCCCCAGGATGTAATAGGATACATATTACCGGAACCAAAGTGTTAAACAAATTTTTGCAAGAAGAAAATATGCATGTATTAATAGAGCATTTCAACACAGACTTCCGGCTGACCCTGTATATACAAATGCACTTCCACATTCTATATGATTCTGTAATTGATAAATAGTTACAATCACTGTCTATTAATATTTATACAAACAGTAAAGACAAATATACCAAAATTAATAATGTTCTGTGTTTCAATATCATGTACAGTTCAGAGTGTGCCGGTACTTGAAAATAAGTTCATATAACGTTATTTTTAGGGATGGTACATTGATCGTTGGCGACGAAATAATAAGTGTAAACGCACGAAGACTTTCTGGTTTGAACATGACCGAAGCTCGGCTAGTGTTGTGCACAACATCGATTAATGTTGATCTTATAATTTCAAGAGCGTCGAATTTATCAAGTGAACCAAAGGCTCCAATGCAAGAAAGTTCAGTAGACTATGAAAATTCTTGCATAATAAAGCAAATAATGCCTAATAACAATAAACCACAAATGGAAATCAATAAAGATACCACATTGAGTCCTTTATCTAAACGGCAACACTATTTTCAGAAGAACAGCACAAGCCAAAGCAGCTGCAATAAGCTCCTACGACGAGCAGTTGTAAGCTATGCTGGTTCAAATAAAAATAACGATTGCCCATTTCCGCCAACTGGAGGAGCAGAAGGAGAATTGCCCATACCTACACATTACAGTATATCTGAAAGGTTAAATTCCCCCGTTCTGAAGAACTCCGAAAGTGAAGGTTCCCCGCACTGTGAAATATTAAACAGTGTAATAAAAAAAGATAAGGACGCGGAGGATTTAACTGCGACTACCAACTTCTGCACTCTTCCACGTCGACCAAGGTCTACAGTCTGTACATTCCATACAGTTATTTTACAAAAAGGCCCTGGCAAAAAGGCTCTTGGGTTTACCATCGTTGGAGGTAGAGACTCTCCAAAAGGAGCGTTGGGTATCTTCGTCAAAACAATTTTGGAAACTGGCCAAGCAGCTGAGGATGGAAGACTACGGGCAGGTAACTTACCAACCCGGTAGCTTATGCTATTTCATTAATTCCAAAACTTGCAGGGGACGAAATTTTAGCTGTTAATGGTCAAGTCTGCCACGATATTTCTCATGCAGATGCAGTGCTGCTTTTTAAAAGCATAAAGAGCGGGCCAATTGCTCTGCACGTCTGTCGAAGAGTCAAGTCGAAAGCAATGTAAGTTCTGATTGCAATAATTTTACCAAATCTATTTTCTGTTTTTGCAGAGCAACCAAAGCAAAATCCTGTACAGATCTAATCCAAGGCTCGAATCCTGAAAAATAATTCGTTAAGAACAGTTATAACAACTGAAGTTTCACAAATATTGTTGCCAAATATTTATTATGTAATCTAGTTATCTATCGTAATAGAAATCTGTAATATTTTCATTTTGGGTTTGTGATATACTGTATATATGTAATCATTTTTTTACATTTATATATAAAAATAAATAGTTTTATGAATTATTGTATTTAAATCATTTATTATTGAAGTTACCAATTTACCAACCACCCACAGAGCTAAACATTCATAAAAACACGCATTTTTAAAGAAGTCATTTCGATTATAGTCTAAAATAAAGTAATTTTTGCTAAAAAAAGAAAAATTAATAATTATTGTATAGATAAAAATTGCATAAGTATACATACAGTTTTTAAATTGGTTAATCTGTAGCGTTTAATGTAACTACATTACCAACATCGTTGTTATTGGTAAATAACAATCACTACGTACGTCTGGTCTTCATGAAGGTGTATTACAGGCAGGAAAAATTATGAGAAATTTGTGCGGCTTTAATTGTGTGTCGTATTGATTTTAGCCCCAGCTTTAAGGACTTTGCACTTGCGTGCGCCGATTTCTAGATGGCGGGAATGCCTGGCACGTGCATTTTGACGGGTGTCAATTAAAAAATATTAAATACCACCGGATTTCCTTCAATTGGGGCTGAAATCTTGCCGGATTTAAAGCTACCCGGCTTCAAGGTATGAAATAAGAGTAAAAAATGCGTAAAATAGAGCGAATTTCGAGCGATGGAAGTGATTTTTTTCGAGCTTACCTTAGGGATGCATGAATTAGATTTTTAAAAAAGCACGCAATAGAAATTGTATAAATTGTACCTATTCTGTGTGTGCGCAATAAGCGCTATTAGCGCATACTCGTTTTTACGACGACGAAGTAAAGGAATGATTGGGGTTCTTAGATATGAAGGATTTTTAATTAAAGGGGTGAGAATTGTATAGAAAGCTCAATCAATGAGTGAAAATGGATTCGGAGCGGCTGTTTTCTCAGTCGTGCAGAATTTGTTCAACTGAGCTCGAAAATGGCGTTTTGGTTTTTGGAGAAGAAGGAAAAAAATTGTATTTACAAGCTAAAATTCGGAAATATCTATACATAACGGTATGACATTAAGCCATATTGCATGTAGCCATGTAGAATTTGCATGAAATTTTTATTTTTAGACCGTAGTTGAGAATGATTACTGCTAAAATGCACGATTTTTCTTCTAATAGGTGTCTGCAGAGGATAAGCTTCCAAAAATGATATGCGAAAATTGCTGCAAGAAATTAGAAGGCATTCATAAATTTGCTACAATGGCAGTCAAAATACAGGATAAATTTAATAAACTAGTGACTGATTCTTCTAATGCTCTCAATAATAATGAAAGCAGAGATAACGAAAATAAGGGTTTATTACATACATATCTAACAAAGGTAAATATATTAATTGTTCTTTTTACTAGCGGATGTTTTAAATATAACCGAATTTAAGGGGATAAAGGAAAAAGAGGAAATCACAGAAATGGAAGTCAAAGTCGATCCGATGTTGGTTCTGCAATGTGCTTTAGAAGATGACTTTTCCGAAGATGGAGCATCCGATACCGAAAGCTTAACTGAAAGCCAAACTTCCAGCGAAAAATTAGTAGAAACTGAAAACAACTACGATGAATCCAAGGAAACCACTCGTAAACCATACAACTGTAGCTTTTGTCCCAGGTGTTTTACCTCAGAATTTGCTCTGCAAAGCCATATGTGGAACCATCTGCCCCAAAATAAACACATAGTGCTTCTCAATTTTAATAATTCTAACTGCGAATGGCAACAAAAGACAGATGATAGAAATTGTGAAAAATATGTAATAACCAGAAGCTCTTCCAGCACTTCCAGTGAAGCCGAAACTTCCGAAAATGGTAATACTGAATATAATCATAATGAAAATGATAACAGTCTTCGTTTTACATGTCCAATATGTGGAAAAATCATATCTACAAAAGGAAATTTAAAAGTTCATCTTGAAACTCATCGCCCCAAGGGAAAATATGGATGTGATATCTGTGGAAGAATGTAAGTACTGTTGGTTTATGCAAAATCTCGTAATCATTTCCATTGTTACTTTAGTTTCAAAACTCAATGTAATCTCTATCGCCATAAAGAATACCACGAAGGAATTCAGTTCCCATGTGGGGTTTGTGGCCGTGTATATCCGACAAATAGTACTTTGAGGGCCCATTCTATAACCCACAGTGACTTACGACCGCATAAATGCCCCCTTTGTATCAAGACTTTTAAGAGAAATCAAGACTTGAAGGTAAGTGTAAGAACACACATGAAGGAAATCTATCTGTGTAGGTATGTTTTTTATAATATTTTATTTCGTTTTTGGTGAACTTCAGACTAGTAGGATAAAAGAAACATTTTTTTCCTATACAGCAAGTCATTATTCATGCAAACAAAAATAAACATAAAGATAAATAGAAGAAAACAGCAAAAAAATTAATAAATACTATTATAATATCAGTCAATTTTCCAAATGGTAATTGGAATTGACTTGCATTCTTTCTCATTACTGCGAAGGGGACCCAGGTCATCGCTAACCATAACCACATTCAATGCATGAAATTAAATTGTATTTATTACATTTGCGAGGAAACCGCATAAGCAACAACATAACCCTAAACGATGGGAATACGTTAAGCCAATCGTAAAACATATGCATTTCTAATTTATTTTCAATAGTTATGGTGCTAGCATGGAAAGAAATGTTAATATAAAAATTATAAATATCAAATAGATCTAGATCATTTTGTGGCGTAGTACTAAACAGACTTGGGCGGTTCAAATCTGAAAAATACGTTGTTGTTTGACAACTGATTTCAATTTTTGTGGGGCAATACGAAGATAAAATATTATTTTATGGTTAAATAACTTAAAATTAGGAGTATCAGACAGGGTTGGATTAAGCCAGCTTGCAGCAGAACATTCGCTTATTTAACCCGACCAATTTAAACCAAATTATATTGAAATAACAGCCTTTACCAGCCCAAGTCGGTCGTATCTACCTAGGGAGTATTCGATTCGAACGTTGTACGAAAAACAATAGCAACAAAAATCACGTGCAGTCATGTATGACACACATGGCACAATACTCATCAGCACAACACTAGCTGATTCAAAAAAAGCAACCGGAAACAGTTTCGAACTTACAATTGGACCATTTTAAAAATGAAAATGTACTCGTACTTGTTTCAAATACTTTTCAGCCGTTCACTTTCTATATCAAATATAGATGAAGAGGAAGAGTAGAGATACACAAAAATGTGCGATAAAGAAGACTACGGATGATGATTAAATAGGGATTTAATCACTACATTATAATAAAAAATTCTGCAGACTTTAGTCCAAAATTAAACAATAGAAAAAAATTATTAAAAAGTATGCATTGTAAATTAAGACAAAAGCCTTGAAAGCTGCACAATATATTATTTATATTTAAACCAATTTGCATATTTGATTAGCCAAGCCTTGTTCTTTATTACTAATTTGCATCTTCTTGATTTGGGATTTACCAGTTTTCGTAGTTCCTCTTATAAAATATAGTGAAACAGACAAAACAGATATTCATTTAAATATGTTTTTATTGGTTTCCTTTTAGGTATGACAAGTTCTCGGTTTGCTTCAAGCGCGGCTACTACGTTGACAAGTCCATCTTGTCGATTTTATTGGTCTACATCGATCTACAATTTAACCAGTTCTGGTCTATGGCAACGGTCAGAACCATCTTGGGAAAAAAACATTTCTTCGTCAAATACATCGGTCAATCACACTAGGTAATATACCCTGTAGTACTTCGAGGTATTTTGTGGCGCTTATCATCCCAGTCATCAGGCGCGGCTATTGTGTTGGCAAGTCCATCTTGTTGATTTTATTGGTCTTTATCCACGATTTAACCAGTTCTGGTCTATGGTAACAGCTAGTACAGTCCTAGAAAAAACATTTATTTGTAAAACACTTCGTTCTCACTAGATAATATATACTGGAGTTCTTCGAGCTATTTTGTAGTACTTATCATCAGGCGTGGCTATTGCGTTGGTAAGTCAATTTTGTCGATTTTATTGGTCTTCGTCCACGATTTAACGAGTTCTGGTGTAAGGCAACAGCCAGTACGGTCCTAGATAAAATTCTTTGCAAACACATCGTTCTCACTAGGTAAGTAATATATCCTGTAGTAGTTCGAGATATTTTGTGGCAATTATCATGCCAATCGTCAGGCGTGGCTATTGCGTTGGTAAGTCCATTTTGTCGATTTTATTGGTCTTCATCCACGATTTAACCAGTTCTCGTGTATGGTAACAGCCAGAACGGTCGTAGAAAAACAATTGTCTGCAAACACATCGTTCGCATTAGGTAATATATCATGTAGTAGTTCGAGGCATTTTGTGGCGCTTATCATGCCAGTCATCAGGCGTGGCTATTGCGTTAGTAAGTCCATTTTGTCAGTTTTATTGGTCATCATCCACGATTTAACGAGTTCTGATGTAAGGCAACAGCCAATACAGCCCTAGACCCTAGAAAAAAGTTGTCTTTACTAACACTTGGTTTTCTACATATCCTATAGTAGTTCGAGATATTTTGTGGCGCTCGTCAACCCAGCCATAGGCGTGGCTATTGCGCTGGTAAGTCCATCTTGGAGATTTGATTGGTCTGCACCAACTACTTAACCAGTTCTGGTATACGGTAACAGCCACTACGGTCCTAAAAATATTCTTTGCTAACACCTCCTTCTTATTAGGTAACATATCTTCTAGTACGCGAGATATTTTTTGGCGCTTATCATCCCAACCATCAGGCGTCGCTATTGCGCTGGCAAATCAATCTTGTGCGATTTTATTGATCTTCATCCACGATTTAAACAATTCTGGTCTATGGTAACAGCCAGTACGACCCTAGAAAAAAGTTGTCTTTACTAACACTTGGTTTTCAACATATCCTATAGTAGTTCGAGATATTTTGTGGCGCTCGTCAACCCAGCCATAGGCGTGGCTATTGCGCTGGTAAGTCCATCTTGTAGATTTGATTGGTCTGCATCAACTACTTAACCAGTTGTGGTCTACGGTAACAGCCACCACGGTCCTAAAAAAATTCTTTACAAACACATCATTCTTACTAGGTAACATATCTTGTAGTACGCGAGGTATTTTTTGACGCGTATCATCCCAGTCATGGGGCCTGGCTATTGCGATTGTAAGTCCATCTTGTCGATTTTATTGATCTTAATCCACGATTTAACGAATTCTGGTCTATGACAACAGCCAGTACGGCTCTGGAAAAAAGTGTCTTTGCAAAACACATGGTTTTTCACTAGGCAACATATCCTGTAGTAGTTCGAGATATTTTGTGGCGCCCATCATCCCAGCCATCAGGCGTGGTTATTGCGCTGGTAAGTTCATCTTGTATATTTTATTGATCTTCATCCATGATTTAACCAATTCTGGCCAATGGCAACAGCCAGTACGGCCCTAGAAAAAAGTTGTCTTTGCAAACACATGGTTTTCAGTAGGCAACATATCCTTTAGTAGTTCGAGATATTTTGTGGCGCTCATCATCCCAGTCATCAGGCGTGGCTATTGCGCTGGTAAGTCCATGTTGTAGATTTTATTGGTCTGCATCCACGACTTAACCAGTTCTGTTCTATGGTAACAGCCACCACGCTACTAAAAAATTCTTTGCAAACACATCGTTCTTACTAGGTAATATATCTTGTAGTACTCGAGGTATTTTTTGGCGCTTATCATCCTAGTCATGGGGCGTGGCTATTGCGTTGGTAAATCCATCTTGTCGATTTTATTGATCTTCATCCACGATTTAGCCAATTTTCGTTTCGTTCAATTCATCGTCGAATCCGAACGACAGAAACTCCATAGGAAGTTTATAGCATTAAGATTCCATGGTTACTAACCGGCTAGATAAATCGTGTGTGGTGGGTTGCATCACAACATTTTTACACACTGTCTTAGTACAGCTGGAGAATCAAATCCAAGCCATACTCAACGTTTTGACCAGAAAGCAAGCGCACTGCCAACTGAACCACCATCACACCACCATATGTTAATCTATTCAGTAATAGAAAAAAAAATAGCAATGGGATTAGTGATACAGTAATTATAATCAAGCAGTTAGAGGCAATTAGCGATATTATTCGGAAATGGGTTTTCAGAAATAATTATGGGCTTGGGTGATGTAGAACTTCTTAACAACACTATAACTGTAACCTAAATATTCTTTAACTGTAAGCTAACCTAACTTTATTCCAATTTAACTTGCAATATGCCAACTTATAAAGTTTTGGGCATAACGTGAATGTTCTTTAGCTTAGCGTAGAAACAAAGCGGTAGCATACGTGAAATCTACACACCAAACGAAGAACACGTTCATTTGTGTAAGGATTTTTAAATTTATTGAGAATCGCCGTGTTGAAATCTTGGCGAAGAGAGGATTTTTACAAAGATTCTCCTTCATCTTCTACCGTCCAAATAGTTTCTGTTTTGCCCAGCCCAACCCTGGAATTATGCTAGTAGAGAGCGTTTAGTAAAAGATGTTCTCGATTTTGTTGTTAATTTAAAAATTCCTTATTTTCGAATTTGTTACCGTTTTAAAATTAATTCTAACGGTAGTTAATTGAAAGATTATAAATACAACATTAAGAATAAACTTTAAAGCTGTAACGTTATTGAGTTTGTTTTGTTACAGGACTATATCCACTGTTCCCATTAAAAATTTTAGACCCTACAACAAAGAAATTTGAAACAAATTAAAATATACAGGGTTATTACCTAATTGCAAAGTAAATCCAAAGCGGCAAACACGTAAACCTTGTCTGACTTGTGATAACAACAACAGACGGAATAGAAATTACTGACCTACCTAATAGTACTGGTTTGTGGCAGGTGATAAGAAATGTTTTTGCACTTCTATCTTACTCTCCTTTGCATAACATGTCTTTGAACTCAAATTTTTGTGATTATCCTGCGGTACTCAAACAATTTTGGGTCAAATTTTCAATTATTATTTTCTCATATCTTAAGGGTCCTATTGCCAAAGCTGTTTTTTCTAGTTTGTATATATTGTAATCTACCACCTGATTTAATATTGGTACCTATTTCTGATACACCCTGTATAGAGCACATTCCGTTTTATATCACACAGTAATATTGGCCTTGAACCTTCGCTATATATTTAGATATGCTTATCACTTATCAGCAATAAGTTTAACATAATACACACGCGCTAAGAAGTCGAGTTAACTTTCGTTGGCCACTTGTTTTTACACACCTAGATACAAATTCGTTTTTTTTACGTTTAAAGGAAGAATACACCAAGCACCGTATATAATAAAGTATAATAATTTTGGATTAAATCCGTCAATATAAGGAATACCTTTTAATTACATTTAAGCATTGCGAGTGTGAATCATACTGTTATCTGAAAAGTATCGAGTTGACCAAAATGAACTGCCATTATCCGGCAGTATTTATAAAAATTACTGCATAACTTTCAATTGGTATTGTATAATAAAGCGAAATATCAGTGGCGTCACGGGAAATTAACCTTGGTTGTTCCAAATATTCACTTGATAAACTATATTATTATAAATTCAATCTCCTTCTAGTTTTTGAAGACATTTGTTAAAATTCGCTTCCATTACAACAATGATACAATCAAAAGTGGTGCGGTTAAATAATTAAAATTTTAAATGTTTTATAACCAGCAGTAATAAAAAGGTAATTTGATTACTTGTAAATTTTATTTTCTTTAGCATACGTAGATCAGTGTGAGTGTAACTGTTAAAAATATATACAATATGGTTCTGTTATAAGTAATAACATCCCCATGGAGACGAAAGTGGGTTATAAAAAATGTATTAAAGTGGAATACAACTTCCATTTTTCACATGTCAATAATACTACGCTGGTGTGAAAAAGTTCTGCATTGGTTGCACAAATAATATAAAATGCGGTTTAGCCCATTTTTTCAAATATTTTCATTTCATCATTGCAAATATAATACAGGTACTTAAACACAATAATAATAGCCCAAATAATGATCCATAAAAAAACGGAAACTATTCGATATATAAAATTTATTCAAAAAGAGAAAAATTGTACATTATATACAGTGTGTTCCAAAACGTACCGGCAATATTTCAAGGATGAATTCCAGAACTTATTTAGAGTCGAAAAGTCAATATAAACATATGTCCTAAACGTAATCGTTAACGAGTTATTGTTTATTTCATATTTTATTTGGCTAAAATTTTAGTCCAAGGGATTTCTGAAATACTGATCAAGTTGCCACGATCGCGTCTTTTGTTTGGTAACATTTGAACATCGTTTTTAACAAATTATTGTTTGTAACTTATCAGTTTATTACTGCGATACTGAAGTGTTTGGCTTCTTCTTTGTATCCTTATTCCCATCGTAATTCACAAGTGATTCACAATGCCGATGTTATTTTCAAATGAAGAATATGCAGATATTCACTATGTTTACGGTCTGTGTGATGGAAATACTTTAGCAGCACAACAAGCATATCGTAGAAGATATCCCAATAGGCAATAGAAGACTACCTACCGGGCAACTTTCTTTAATTCACATCGTCAGCTGAGGGAACATGGCACTTTCAATGCAAGACATGCAGTCGGCCAAGGAGTTGTCCGTAGACACATAAACGATGACGAACAAGTTCTTGATTTATTAAGATCCGTCTTTAAGTATGCGAAGAATTGTATTACGCACTGAAATATGTAGAAACCAAGTTTGGAGAATAATAAAAAGTGCTCGCTTACATCCATATCATCATCACAGTGCTCAAGCTCTAGCTAATGATTTTGGAGATAGTTTAAGATTTTGTAATTGGGTACAAAATAATCAAAACTACTGCATATTTTATGGACCTATGAAGCTTCTTTTACACAAGATGGTATCAATAATTATCATAATTTTCATGAAAGGGTTGCAGAAAATCCTCATTTAAGAAGACGCTCGCATTTTCAACATAGATTTAGTGTTAATATCTTCTTCTTCTAATTTTAGGACTGGGTCCTGTTAATCCCAAGTATACCTACTGACGTATTTAGGGGCGGGGATGGCTCAGTGGTAGAAGAGCCAAGCTTCGGATGTAATAGTCCAATCGCTTCCCGGTTCGAATCTCCCCAGGGTCGGAAAATTTTCTAATTCCCTGAGTGATCGGTACTGGGTCTCGGCCTCCATATGCCATTGGGGATCAAATTAATGGCAATCCTCGTGTTACGATCGCACTAGAGGAGTAAATAAATAAATTGCGTATGGGAAATGTTTGCGGGGATATCCGAATACACGGTTCCGCACCCTGCTGCCACTTTAACCCTGTTTGAGGTAGTTAGTGACGTGGCGCACTAACCCAGAATACACCACATACCAGCAGATTAAGCATGGTTACGCACCAACACGGTAACCCGCAGAGTCGGGCCCTGTTGTGCATTGCACAAACTAACTTAGCCTTGCCTCACACCAAAAGCGATGGGCTTCTAAGGCCTGTGAAAGCTTCATAATAATAACTGACGTATTTAATAATCGGACATATTATGTCTACTAATTAATTGTCTTAGGATACTGACGTCCAGCTTTCGCACCATCTTTTTGGCGGTCGTCCTTGGGGCCTTATAGTGTTGGGTTTCTGTGTCATTGCTATCTTTACCAATCTGTTATCGTCCATCCTATTGACGTGCTCCTTCCACTGCCGGCATCTTGTTCTTACCCATCTTACTACATCTGGTACCTCACAGATTTCCCTTACATCTTCATTTCTTACCCCGTCTCGTAGGGTGTGACCTGATATAGCTCTTTGTGTTTTCATCTCCATGGTCCTCATGATACGTTTGGTTTTTGCTGTTTCCGCTCCAGTTTCTGCGGCGCAAGTGAGAATTGGTCTTATGCAGATTTTATAAATACGGATCTTACTTTCTACTGTCATATATACCTATATTTCGTCATATGATGTCGCGAAGAAAGCCCGATGTTACTGCAACTTTTGTTGCCTGTGTTCGTACTTCCTGGTTTAGGTTTCTACTACTGGATGTGTTCACGCCGAGGTAATTAAAGTTCATGACTTGTTTTTAACTGTTTTGATATAGATTGCCAGTTTACAGCGCAGGGGATCCTTAGATATAGTCATTACCTGCGTTTTCTCTGTTGATATTTCCATATTGAATAGCTCTGCTGTTGTTTTGCACTTGAATAGTAATCGTTGTAGGTCATCTTCATTTTCGGCCATGATAACCGCATCATCGGCATAACACACGATCTTTATTTGTTTATTCCCCATTCGATATCCACCATTGACTGTATTGACACTTTCAATTATCTTGTCCATTATGATATTAAATAATGTAGGACTCAGGCTGTCCCCTTGTCTTACACCTGTTGAAACAGGAACCTCTTCTGTTAATTTATTATTCGTTTTAATACTGGTTTTGTTATTTGTATTTAACTATTTTATAATGTCTTATCACTTTCTGGTTGATCTTATTTTGTTTTAAAATATTTAGGATATCAGTTAACTTTCTTCTGTCGAAGGCTTGTGTCAGGTCTATAAAACATAAAAATGCTGGTTTGTCAAATTCTATAGCCTGCTCGACAATCTGGCGTAGTATGAATACTGCGTCAATGGTAGACCTGTTCCGACGGAAGCCTTGTTGTTCTTCACTTACTCCAATTTCGTGTGTGATATACTCTGCTATGATTTTTGTTAATAATTTTGCCATACTGCTTAACAGGCAAATTACTCTGTAATTTTTTGGGTTTGTTTTTGTCCCTTTCTTAAATATGGGGATGGTAATAGTAGTATGCCACTGTTCGCGTATGGTTCCAGTATCAGAGATCTTTTGGAAGAAGGTTGTTATTTCTTGAATTAGTGTATCTCCTCCATATTTAATCATCCCATTTGTGATTTGATCCACCCTAGGGGATTTTCTGTTTTTCAATTTTTTAATTGTCGTGGTTACTTTATCTTGGGTGAATTGGAGCGTTTCAGATTGATCTTCTTCTTCGCCGTCGTCATTGATACGTGTAATATTTAATGCTTCTTCGGGGTCATTCGTAGCTGCTCCATATAGATTTTTAAAATGGGTAACCCACTCTTGTGGTGTGATAGTGGTCACTTGAACATATTCATTTATTAGCTTTCTTCTATTTCTTAACATGTTCCACATCTTCTTCTGTCCGCCGTAAAGGTCAATGTTCCATTTCCTTGGAAAAAGTTACTAAAAAATCTTTTTTTTTATTCTACCATTTACCCTATTTCGTTTTTCCTTGTATTTAGGGTATTCTGCTAAGGTTTTATTATCCCTGTATATTAAGTACGCGTTTCTTTTCTCTGTTGCTACTGTCTTAACCTCTTCCGTGAACCACGGTTTGGTATTTCGTCTTGAGTGTATATTAATTTTCCTGGTTCGAAGTACTTCGTCTACACTAGTTGTTATGTTGGAACGCAGGTTTTCTCATGAATGATGGGAGCTATCAGTTTCTGTTATTAGATTTAAGGAGATTTTTCTTTAAGTCTTTGTTGATATAAATATTTTGTGCTGTAGATTGAAAAGGATTCTATATTGAGTTTTGTAATGTATTCTCTTTGTCTCCTTTTCCCGAGTTTCAGATTATTGCATAACAGGTTGTGATCTGTGCTCACGTTGGCGGATCCCAGTGATCTCACATCCAAGATTTGGGTAGGTGGTATTTTCCTGTTAGTCATGATGTAGTCAATGGTAGATTGATGCCCCCTTGCATTCGACCATGTGTACTTGTGTTGTATCCTGTGTGGATAAAAGGTGTTGTTGATACGTAACTCGTTTTATGTGCAAAGATCTATTAGCATTTCACCATTTTCATTTACTGTCTCTTCGTTAAATCTTTGTTTCACACCGTCGACGATTTCGTTGCCAATTCTTGCATTTAGGTCGCCCATTACTAATATTTTTTTCTGTGCGGGTATTTCATCCAGAACCTTCTGCAAATTGTTGTAAAAGGTTTCTCTATCCTCCTTAGATTTATTTATGTCGGGCGCATATACACTTATAACATGGGTTTTGTCCGTATTAAATTTAAGTATAGTATGCAATAATCTATCATTGACATAGTTTATTCCGTCAATGTACTGTTCGAATTTTTTATGTAGTAGTAGACCGACTCTTGACTGGGCTTTTTCGTTTTTATCTTTCCCACTATAGATAAAAATGTAGTTTTGATATCTAGCATTTCCCTATCCTCTTCTTGGTCTCGGATAAAGAGCATATATCCATTTTTTGTTTGTTCATTTCTATTATAATTTCTTGATCTTTATTAGACCAAGATGTTATATTCCAGCATCCGATACGTAGTATTTTTGATTTCCATATTCGTTTTTTCCTTATTCTCGCCGTGTAGTTTTTCCTTAAGTTCCGTCCGGTACCCGAGGCATTTTATTTGGTTCTGTAAGCAATATATATCCTTTTATCCCAGATAGGTTGCTAGCCCTATCAGGAACCCTCCTCCTTTCACATCCTGGGCTTGGGACCGGGCAATGGCGGAGATAGTGATAATACGATAGCTGGCATTCTTAATGATCGTCTGATTGGACCATTTGAACTGCCACACCGTTTGAATGCTGCGAATTACGAATATATTCTAGAAAACTCTTTACCCTTATTACTGGAAAATGTGCCATTATATATTAGACGTGCAATGTGGTATCAACACGATGGGACACCAGCACATAAATGTCTTCGTGTTACAGTTTGGCTTAACGCACATTTTCGGGGAAGATGGATCGGAGTAGAAGGATCCGTAGTATGGCCACCGCGTTCGCCGGACCTAACTCCATTAGATTTTTTTATCTTTGGGGTGACATGAAACACATTGTGTCCGATAGTATTAGGAATAACCCAGCAACCATAATAAGAACTTAGCGATTACTTCTGCGACGTGCAGCTTTGTGTATCGATCACAATGGAGATAATTTTGAACATTTCTTGTAAATAAAATAATAAAAATGTATTAAAAAAAGATTTATTTCATAGAATTCGTTGAACTAAAATTTTAGCCACATAAATTATGAAATAAACAATAACTCGTTAACGGTTACGTTTAGTACATATGTTTATATGAACTTTTCGACTCTAAATAAGTTCTGGAATCCATCTTTGAAATATTGCCGGTACGTTTTGGGACACCCTATAGAATAATGTAGTCTACAACTACACGTTTATTACACATTAATTAATTTTAAACTATTTTAGTACTTAATAGGCCATTCTTTGTTTTTAATAACTGATTCCCACCTTTTTGTCATAGAATTTACCAGTTTTGGTAATTCTTCCTTCCTAATGCAGCGATACCAGGCATCGATTAGGGATTCGATTATTTCCACTTTTTTTTGTGGGTTTTTTCTTGAAATGATGTTATCCTCTGCCATACATTTTTATCAGATTTAGTTCCGGGGATTGTGTTGGCCAGTCTATTCTTTTAACTTTGTTGGTCGACATTCAAGACTGAACAACATTTGCTCTTTAGCAAGAAGCATTACTTGAAAGATAAAGGTTTTGTCAGAAGAAGAAGAAGAAATCTTCTAACATATGTGTTTCCAGCATGACAGTTAATGTTAAAGATAGATTCATCACTAAATTATATCTTCTGCCATTGTTCTGGGGCCCAATGGCGATGATCCTTTGCCCATCTCAAACCGTGGAGCCTTTGTTTTTCTGATAGGAGGGGTTTCTTCCGGGCTTTGCAACCCCTAAGTCCAGATTTAAGAAGTCTCCGTCTTACAGTAGAAGTGGATACACCAGTAGCTTCGGACCATATTTTGTTTAAATCTGTCGAATTAAGACTTCTGTCTGCCAGGCTCGTCCTCCGCAATCCACTGTCGTCTCTTACTGATGTTTTTTTTTTTTTTTGGACAGCCACGTTATCTTTATATTCAATTTTTCTCGTCTCAGAGT
>JABXWE010013430.1:0-14430 GCA_014611495.1 Limonius californicus
AACTAAAATGTTTTCTCTTCGCCGCCTTGCAGACCCAGCTAACATTGTTATAAACAATGAAGAAATATTATGGAATTCACGGGATAGTGCAATTAAATACCTAGGAGTTTACCTAGATCGACAATTAACTTGGGGATTTCATATAAATCGTAAATTAAACGCAGGCTGTGCTAGACTTGCTTTGCTTTACCCATTAATAAATAGGAAAAGCTCACTGCAAATAGAATGCACTATGCTCATCTATAAAGCAATCATTCGACCAGTTGCAATGTATGCATGCAGCATATGGGGCTCAGCTTCATCGACACACCTCAGGAAGATCCAGGTCTTGCAAAATAAAATATTACGAATAGCCACGAACTCACCATGGTACGTAAGAAATCAGCAACTACACACCGAACTTAACATTCCAACCATCGAGCAGTTCATCAGAAAAACGGCAAGAACATTTTACAAAAATATAAACAAGCAACTCACTACAACCTAGGAGCAAGGCATATACACCAGCGCTTAAAACGTAAACTGACCCAAGATCTTCTTTCAACTGATGACAGTGATAGTGAATGACAATAGTGAACGGGTAAACCACTATGGTAATCCCGGTATGTCAATAGTGTTAAATATAAACTAAGCCAACTAAACCATGCATAGCACTAGATTGCTGAACTGGTTAAAATAAATAAAAAAAAATAAATAAATAAATAAATGTAACAATATCGCTGGCTAAACATAATTATGTTTTGAGGTCAATAGATTTCATTTTTCTCAATATCAAGTAACTTCGGTCAGGCATTAACTTCAGATAATTTTATTATTTTTTCACTACGATAAATTATTTTGAACGCCGTTAATGTACCGTAAACGCAGTGTAAATTAGTCGAACCGTAATATACTTGTTCTTCTCGATTCTCATTTACCGTATTACAGCATTGAGGGGCCGTGATACGTAGAATAGAAAAGTTCGTATCTAGCACCTTGCATATAAATCTGATTATAAGGAAATACGACCAACTCTGTACCGTGTTTCACGACATATTAAATATTTATAAGGTAAAAGTGTTAGGCGAATAGTAAAATATTATTTCTGGTGCTTTATTCAGATACTGATTAAAGAGAAATCTTCGAAGCAACCAAATTACTGCAGAGAGCGCAGATATATGAGAATTACGTGGACAACGTTATGGACGGAGCTGGGAATATGAGTCGTGCTATTTCGAGTCTCCAAACACACATTGGACAATGAAATACTGTTGCGATATTTGCACATGCTTGTTCTACTAGAAAACATTCTTAGATAAATTCTGTCCTACAGCGTTAAATATTTAACTATGTCTCTAACTAAACACCTTCTATTGTCACAGAATATTTCTATTTTCTGAGAAATTACCTAAGAAAGAGTACTTTGTATATATTCCATTTTCCTATGGCACTTTATCTTTGTATGTCTTTATAAGGAAATTTACGGGAATGATACGAATAACAAAGTACTTAAACATAGATTCTCTAGGGTGACATAAAAGTGAAATGATTAATTATGTTGATATCCTGGTGAATCAATGCGGCTGCACTTGATTAAAACTGATTTACATTTGTATATAAGGTGTCCCATGACGTGAGGTCACTGCTTCGTGTACGTAATCTCTAGACCAAAACTAGTTAAAAATTCTAATAAAGTTATGCCCTAAAGTAAACCGTTTTCAAAATGCAGAGTGTTAAATTATTGTTTATTAAATAATTACAATTTCAGAAAAGCCAATATTTATTTTTTTTATTTTAGTAAATTCACTATAAAGATTGCTTAAAATGGCCACCATTCTGGCTCTTAAGAGAAATCTGGTTGCCCTACGTAACCTATCATTGCTATTCCGCATTAGTTCTGCTGCCTCAAAAATGCGTCTCCTAAGATCTTCAACAGTCTCTTGCTGGTGCTTGGTATACCATATTTTTCATATGGCCCTACAAATAATAATCTAAACAAGTTAAGTCCGGAGATTTTGGAGGCCAGAGGTGCTGCTCTCCTCTACCAACTACTCGTCCTTCAAACCATTGATTCAAAAATTGTCTTACGCGTAACGCAAAGTTCGCAAGGGCACCATCGTGCTGGTACCACATACCATGTCTGATTGACAGAGGGATATCATCTAACAATCCTCCCAAATTATCTACTAGAAAATTTAAATATCTGTCAGCGTTAAATGGTTCTCAAAAACGAATGGACCAATGAGCATCTTATCACAGAGGTGCTGGAATTATTATCAATTTCTCACAGTATGTTGTCCGCATTGTCTAGTACTTGTTGTATTGGAGGCTCAGTCGACGGTTTCGGGAAGGTTCCGTGTTCACGTAGGAGGTTGTCACTCGTTGGAAAACTCGTCGATCTGGTAGTCGTCGATTTGAAAAACTCAACCCATATTCTTGACCAGCGGCTACTGAGTTGCCATCAAAAAAAGCAGAGAAAATCAACTATAAAAAAACTTTAAAACTGCGTTACTGTTTAACATATAAGTTAATAATATCATTACCACAGTAACGTAGACAGTTTGTATCAAATACCACTTAATATCATTTATTGTTTCGGCTGCTTCAGTATTTTAACTAAAACTAAAACATTAATAGTCGATTTAGAAAAAATTACCACTCTTTAGGTTCGACTTCTTTTCACCTCTCCTACGCGTGGAAGTATCATAGATACAGTTTTTAATTAATTATTTAGCAATATACAAATCAAAAATATGTTGATACATTCGCTTGCGACATTACCTACACAGTTGTAGCTAGGGCAACAGCACACTGGATATTGATTTCGGATTTGGCTCTGATCTTCTATTCCAAAACTTCCAATAAAGGGGAATTTATGAGCTCAATCTGCTCATTCATTAAAGGTGTATTTGTTAAAGTCTATTTGTGAATTTTAAAGGCCTCGAGTATGTTCAATTTACGTTTATCATCACAGAAATGTAAAAATGTTATTATATTATTTGATGTCAATGCATGATTGTGGTCTAATAAGTGTTTAGCGTAGTTAGATTTTTCTGGGTGTTTGTATTTGTATGAGCGGATGTATTCTTTGTATCTGGTATCAAAATTTCTCATAGTTTGACCTATGTATACATATTTATACTGTGAACAGTTAAACTTGTAAATACCTTATTTTATGAAATCGTTAGTTCTATCTCTTACTTTGAATAAGGCATTGAAAGTGTTTTTGTTGTTTTATAATTAACATTGATGGTAAGGGGTTCTCTCTTTAATATTACATAACTGCAAACTTACAAATGATGGTTCAACAGGAGATTTGCAATTATTAATTAAATATTCGAATTTATTTTCCAAACTGGTTGGATTTTTCTTTTTATCAAGACCTTACAAAAAAAATTGGAAGTGATTAGAGTATATGTACAATAACAATTTTAATTATAAATAAATCGAAAATACCAACCACGACATTCTTCTGGAATTTCCATAAACGTATGTTAACATTTCACAACAGTTCGTATTTAAGGAACGGGGATTGAGCGCTAGTCGTTCATAATCTGGTTGGCTGTGTTAAAATTCAAAAATGAATTTTCCGTTGGGGCTTATTTTATTAGCTTTAATTTTTCGTTTTGAAAATGTGCAAGGTATTCTAATTTTGTGTGATATATTCATGTAGTGGTAATGTAACTAGCTGTAGGTGCTTAGAGTGTGTTCAACAAAGTTGTTGTTAAAGATTGGCCGTGGAATCTCTATTTTATTACAATTACTAAAAGTTCATCTACTGTGCAAACTAAATTTTGATTTGGTAACTGCAAAACAATAATTATATGTGTTTGTGTTCATCGGCCAACCCATACCAATAGTTGCGAATTCAGTTCTGAAAAGTGTTCCATAATAAAAATTTTGGATTCAAGAAATCCTAAACCATGTTCCTGGCACAATATTTGATTTGTCTTTGTATATGTAGGCCTGGTATTCAAGTGTTATGCGAAATATATTATATCGTTTTAAATTTAATTATAAACAATTTATGTAATCATAATCAAGCTGGTATAATATTAACGATGCAGAAAATTAATGCTTCAATATTAAAAAAAAATATTGTTTGGACTCTGTTGGTTTGTTATCAGTTTCTTAATTTTTGTAACGCCGTCTATGTTGTCCGCTTTATACAGCAAGTTATGTATAATAAAAATGAATAAGTGAAAATCGTCAAAGCTGTAACAAAATTTATATATTGTTGCTAAATAACATAACTGAAATGATTCGGAAAATCTTTTTTTTTGTTCTTTAGTTGACAATTCGTGCAAATATATAATAGAAAATAGCGAAAATAAATAAAACCTGGGTTTGCCTACGACCTTGATTGTTTATTCAATAACAGTCAACGCGTATTAATCTGCTTCTGATAGAATGTGTGGTTTACAAGCTACTGTAGAACGTTAGAAACAACATAACTGTGTAATATATATGTAAAAAGGTAAATTTTTACATTGTATTTTGTGATTTAGGACTGACAAATCTAATGGGTACGCCAATACAAAACTGCCTCAATTGCTTGTGTCATGCTAGAACAGGTTGTTGGAGCAGACATAATTGCGCTCGTTACTCAATTTCCAAAGACTACTGGAAAACGGCTGGAAGTCATGCTGTAGGCAGTTACCAAAATGCAGATGAAGCCTACCATTCCTGTATGGCTAATGAAAATTGCATTTTGAATACCATTAAGAGTTATACAGAAGTTTTCGGAGAAGTGGTAAGTAACTATATACCCTATATATTATGTCTATTATGTCCGATTCCCTTCCACCTGACTACTTTTTCATTACTCCAAAATCCGTACATATGCTTTACGTTTTTATGATATAAAGAGCATATTCGTATGTAACAACCCAGTACAGTTTTTGACAAGAAAATCCAGTAGGTAATACAATGTCTTCTTTTAAAAAGAATCGTGGAGTTGCCAACGGCAACTCCAAGATTCCCATCCCTCCCAGCTTACCCCGGCTCAGCACATTTCGTGCTATTCACAGGTCTAACATGCCCCACCCTTGAAAAACCCCATGCCTCAGACACCACAAACACCCTGGGAAAGTGCAGTGCTCAGGATTCGAACCTGAGCGACTTTGGTAGAATAACTCCGAAGCCAAGCGCTGAGGCCATTACGCTACCGCGGTCCCCGGTAATACAATGTACGCTTGTATTACTAAAAGGCAAGCTACTACATGTTATACAAAAATTTTTGTTATTGAAGACGTATCGTGGTTGTACGCCCTTCTCTGAAAACAAGAAATATCCGATGTGTGACACGTTAAAAATCACTACTGGAGAGTTGGAATTACCCCAGATAGGCAAAATTCTTAGTAAGGGTATACAATAAGCCAATGATAGCTATGGTGTTTAGAGATGCTTGGAAAACCGCGTCCTAGATCTCGTTCTTTCAAATCAACAATCAATAATCATCCCCTATTACAAATATTTATGAAGTATATCGTATACCATTTTAATTCTTTGTTGATCGTCCTCTTCTGTGTAAAAGTCAATGACCTGTTAATTACCTACAATTAATAGGGTTTGTAAGCCCTCTTTGTACATATGTCGGGTGGGATGCCTAACCCGTCGAACAGAGAAGAGAAGTTCCACTACTGGTTTACAATTGTCAAAGATGTTCGTATGACAACCAGGACCGACGGCTTTACGTACCCTCCGAAGCACGACCGGTTGCGTATGCCACTATATTGGTCCACCGACCCGAGTAGAACGAATACCGTTGGGCCGGCGTTTGTAGTGCGCCGCTATACAACCGATTAATATTAATTTTTTTAAAGTTCTTATGTAGTGTGATTTTTTCTTAAGTTATTTACGTAATAAAACGGCTTAAAAAAGTTATAATGAAGTTATGATTTCAGGATTGTAACTGCGACGGGGTTTTTGACTGCAAAGACAGGTTCTCTATACATCTTTTTGGAAAAACGTGTCACAATCCTAAATTTGGCAGCGTTTATGCCCGCAGATTTAACCAATGTGCTGAAGAAATTGGTGTTAGTAGAGTGTTGCCCAATGAAGGCTCTTGCGATGAACCCTATATTGATGTAAGGGCAGCTCATGGTGTTCAATAGCTGCTCTACTGTAGTATATGCATGAATAATTTTGTAACCATAATTTGTAAATTAAAAAAATTGGTATAAAAATTATTATTTCATGTGTAAAAATACAATTCGTAGCTTAAGGACAGTATATTAAAAATTCGTTTCGTAATAAATACAATTTTAAAAATTACTAATCTAGAATTTGTAATCAACCTTCTAAACCATTTGAAAGGTAAATGTACATAGTTACACTTCAAACTAAATTTAGAAAAGAGAAAAATATTTTTTTAAAGATAATCCATACAAAATTTAACAGTTAAATAACTCTATACAGTGTGTTCCACTGCAAAGAACTGTAGATCTAAGGTAATATTAATTTTACATAAGGATTTACTACTACTAGTGTGGTGGTAGCTCAGTTGGTAGAGCGCTCGCTTTCTGAGTAAAACGACGATTCTGGCTTGGATTCGAAACCTAAGCATTTCTATGCAGATTTATAAAAGTCTTGTCTGCAACCCACCACCACAATTTCCCAATCCGGCTTGCAACCGTGGGATCTTAATACTAAAAACCTTCTCTGGAATTTCTGTCGTTCGGATTCGACGTTAAACTGCAGGTCCACCGTGTTTCTGCCTTAGCGCTGAGGAGAAACACGTGGCAGAGAAGAGGCCGTTGGCCAACAGTGGGGTGAAAAGGTTGTCAATGAAGGATTTACTAATGCAATGTGTAGGCCCAGGTTGTCATTCATTTTGTATGCAACCGAGGAAGTGTAAGTTGACAAGAAAGGCATTTTTGAATTTAAAATATTCATAAAATCGTTAGCACGCTCGCAAATGTTGTCTCTGTTTCGAAGTGTCATATTACAATTAAAGAGCATATAATTAGATTATATGTTCTTTGTTACTATCTAAATGTTACAACTTTGTAAGACCAATTTAGGTGTTTTCTTATTGTTATTACTATGGGTAACCATTTTTTTATTGATTTAGAATTTAATTGTGTATTAACGGAATTGATCTTACTATTTCTTTGCTCTTTAATGTTAATTTATTTATCTTGTAACTCGTTATAGAATATTTTGGCGTTCTAATGTAATCGTTTGTATAAAATCTACTATTTTACATAAATCCGAGGGATTTAATCCGCTAGTACGTCCGAAACGAAACGAAATTTTAACCGTTTTAAACCGAAATGTAAGGTTCTGTTATACGTCAGAATGCAATAGTTCATTATTTTTCTTCTGGGTGTACACGTTCGATAAGAAAATTTGATTCGTGACGTAAAGGTTTAGTAAAATAGAAATTAAGTTTTTGAAATTGTTAGTGTTTCATCCATTGTCTAAAATAGAAGGTTTTGGTACTGTATAACTGATTAACTGATTATGTAGGTACTAGTTAAAGAATAAATTATAAACAAATTAAACGCTGTAAAAGTAAAGCGGAGCTTCGAAATAGGAAATCTGTTAGCAATCACTGTACTAAGGCGCTGAAATAAAACATACAAACAGCAGAATTCTGAAGGTGGGATCTCTCAAACTGTGAGGTCCTCCAACAGGAAAGTTTCCTGGTGGACTCAGGATCTCACTTTTATGTGGGGTAAAACTGGAAAACTATTTATTAGAGCAGAAGTTTCAGGAAGCTGTGATGAGTATAGCAGATCAGAGATCAGATCTTTAACTGAGTACAACAAAGCACTGAGAAGGGCTAGAAAAGCATCCTGGAGAAGGTACTGCGAAGAGATTGAAAGAATTGCAGAGGGTGCTAAACTCCACAAGATATTCTCCAAGGACTCACCGTGTTGAATAGGCAACCTAGATAAAGACATTGGTAAATATACGAGAGCAGCATCCAAGACTATGACCGAATTGCTTCGGGTGAACTTTCTTGGTTCGAACATTATGAACCAATCACTGGTTGACAAGTAGAACGAAGGGCCAGATGTATCTGATTACAGAGCATCCAGAGCGGACTAAATAACCGACAGAAAAGTGATTACCTTCAACAGAATCAAATGGACCATACACTCATTTGAACCTTTTAAATAACCGTGAGCAGATGAGATAATTCCGCCCATGCTGTAGAGGGGTTCAGACCTCATATTCACAAGAATCTGTATGATTTTGCAAGTCAGAATGGCTTTGAAATACCTTCCGAGAATATGGAAACTAACCAGGCTGGTTTTCGTACCAAAGACTGGACTATTCTCGAATAAAGGACTACAGACCAATAAGTCTTACGTCGTTTGTACTTAAAACAAGTGGGGAAGCTACTCGATAGACATATTAAGGACGGTATTGGTAACCAATCCACTACACCGGGACCATTTCGCCTTCCATCTCAACAAAAAGGCGGAGAAAACACTGGGCAACAAAGAAATTCTTCTAGGGGCGTCTTTGGACATAGAAGGAGCCTTTGACAACACATCATTTAACTGTTAATTATGACAAGCACAAGAAACTTGCAGCTGGAGCTGACCCGCTGCAGGTGGATAGGCTGCGTGCTAAGAGATAGAGTGTGTATACCTCGCTGATAAACGAAACTTTAGTAGTCAAAGTTGCAGGGTATGTCCGCAAGGAGGAATATTAATCTCCCTTCTGTGGAACCTCGTCATGAACAGGCTGCTAGTGGGAAGGTTTCTCATCTCTGGGTTACGCGGATAACCTGGTCATCCCAGTTGAAGGGCACGAATGCAAAGGGCCCTGAATGTAGTAAGCAGGTGGACAGAAGAGAAGGCCTATAGAAAACCCTAAGGTCTCAATCCTACCATGGTGCACTGGTTGTACACCAGCGTGGTTAAACCCGTAATTACTTACGCAGCCCTTTCGTGGTGGCACAAGGTTAAAAAAGAAACCACTAAACTAAAATTAAGCGAGACAAATGCTTGCCTGTCTAGGCATTACGAAAAACAACGCCTTCCGCTGCAATGGAGTCTCTGCTACACTCCTCCCCCCTTCACTTTGTGATTCAGGGGGAGACCAGAGTGATACTCTACAGACTGCAGAACTCAGAGTACAATTTACATACAGGAATACAGCATACAAATGTAACTGATTACATAGGGGTTCCATACTTTATATAAGAACGGACCATATGAAGGCAAAATATCTTGTAGTTACATTCGACGAAGTAAAAATTTGGAATCGTGCAAAGTGAGGACAGTAAGGACCAGAAATTCCTCCTGTCAGCCTTATCTGATACACGAAGGGCTCGAAAATGATTTGCAGTCAACACAAAATCTACTGAGGAAACAGACCAGGACTAAACTATAGCAAGGCATTTATAAATAGATTTTGTTCTAGAAGAGCTGAAGAACTGCTTATGTTAAGCAGAACACAGGTTAGAATCCTCACGGGATTTGTTTCAGGACATTGAACTGTTAAGGGATGCTTTAGAAGGATCAAGAATGTTGATGGAGACCCTACATGTAGACTTTGCAATGAGGAACCAGAAACATCGATGTACGTCCTGTGCAACTACGATGCTTTGACGAACATAAGACAACGCACAGTCGGGCAACCATAAATATAATCGCAGGACTCTAGCAGACACTATATGAGATACCTATGCACCATGCTACAGGGCACCAACATCACAGATTGGCTGGATTAAGTAACCAGGGTGAGTATAATAGGTCTTTTAGGCAGCAGTGCCTCCGAAACCAATGGTAGACGGAACCGATGGAGGAAAAACTAACAGGTGGAATCCCTAAATGACAGTATAGACCAACAAATTAGGTAATGCGGAAAATACTAAGAAGTAGGAAAGATAGGTGAAAATGATATCGAAAATCGTAGTCGTGGGTAAAAACAGGAAGGGGGTGCAAGAGCAATGTGAACAGCAGTGTTCTGAAAAGCCTTGCAAAGGGAGAGAATTCTCACCGCCGACATTTGGCTTATTCAATTATTTAATCCAAATTGAGTTGAAGAAGTATGTGGTTGATCCACGGCTGAAACTACAACATTAAGTGCTTTTTCGGGCGTAGTTGCTGTTTTTGGACGTCCTGATTTCCGAATATTCTTCACATTCCCAGTATGCTCGAATCGTTTCAATGTTTTGGATACTGTACTTCATTATATCGGGTCTCGATCTGAGTGAATCGTATTGAAGAGATTTGAAACTTTTTTTTTGAGTTCTTCTTCTATATCCGAAACCAATCATAATCAATATCTCAATATGGTCTCTTTCCGAAAGTAACATACTTATTATTATCGAAAAAGTTTTGTTGTTTCACAATACGATCAAGGAAATTATAACTTAGACGTGATTGAGTCAAGAAAAGTATTGATAATGCGTCAAAATATTCTAATAATTAAGATATTGCCATTTCTAATCAGCCTTCTTGTTCTAATTAGCTTTAATAATTCAAAAATGCTTTGTTCGTTTTCTTTTTTAGATATCTCTGTTATTATTGAAAATAAAAATATCATTATCAAATTATATAGGGTGTTTCATTTGAAATAATGAAGTTGATATGAATTTTGAAAAAACTGAAAATGTGGCAACATTGGCGATACCAGTTTCGAATCCGCCATGTTTTGAAATCACCCTGTACAAAAACTCAGAAAAATCTAACAAAGGGTTACCGAGATATATGGATGGTTCCATACATTTCATTAACTGTGTATAACTTTAACCGTAATAAAACCTTCTGTTTTGCGACCGAGCCCATGTTGCTCCAGTCTAAAATCGTCTCTGGGTGTAGAACGCAGCATGAGGGTAGGATGCCCGAAGATCGCGCCCCAAGGAAATTAATAGAATAGAATTTAAAAGGCCGAAGAAGTGTTGGTTGACCAAGAACACAATGGTAGTTGAAGGACTACATCTCGAAGTAGCAGATAATTAAAATTTTTTTGATAATCGAACATCTTCTTGGACTCGCTACATTTTTAAAGTTCTGGGAAGCCACAAAGGCGATATTCCTCAACGAATAAACAAAAATTTCTATTTGCATTTCCATTCCGTATTACCCCAGCAAAATTTATGTAGCCGTTATTGAGCAATATCATTTTGGAAACACTTCAGTTTTTTTCAGAAATATTTGTAAGTACTGAGATTATAATACTCAAGGACTATTACGTAACTTAACGTTTATGTGGGTTGTGGTTACTAATTTTTAAGTAAGTGAAAGAGTGCTAAAGTCGGAATTTTAAAATAACCGCACTGGCATACATTTTAAAGATAGAGTTCCGCAAAAATGAATACTATTTCAATTTACTCTTATGTTTTCGAACTTGCTTAAAAGTTGCCTTTCTGGGAAATTGTATGTTATTGTTTGGGTTTGCAATTTTCCGTAAAGTGGAATTTGAAAGGAGTTTGGAATCTATCGTACGTATAATAATATCGGGTGGGCTAGCTAATTAGTTCATTTTAAAGTGGTTGATGCAACCCAACATACACGTACCACAGCCACTGAGATTATTAAATTTTTTATAGGATAAAAATGAATCATAGCTGCTTTCTGTTGAGTCGATTTCGTACTAACATTAATTATATTAGTATTTAACACCCCTAGGGTTCAAAGGGATAGTGAAGCGCAATACACGATGCAGTTCCTGTTAGCATCGCCTTAGCCTTTCCTATCCAATTCCGACTCTCACCTTCAAGCTGGTGAACCCTGGGAACCTCAGCAACCTCGACAAAGAACTGGTACCCAAGCCAGACGGCCCTCCAAATGGGGGTTGGGCGATGGGCCAACACCTCATCCTCGTAAAACCTTACAAACGTTAAAATCCAATACGTTCAGCCTCGGACAAAGGACGGATTGGATGGTAAACGTCACAAGCTACGAAAACGGCTATTGCATATTGGAACATACAAGGACTCTCAACGAAACACGCCGAAGTATTTAAACAGCTCAACAAATTTAAAGTAGATATATGTGCCCTCACAGAAACCAAGAGAAAGGGCAAGAGCATAGCAGAAACATATGACTATGTACATATATTTAGTAGAATAGACAAACATAAAAGAACGAAAGCAGGGGTATCAGTTGCGATCCATAAAAAATATAAGAGGTGTATAAATTATTGGGAATATGTAGATGAAAGCCGAACCTGGAAATGAAAGATAGAAGTTTAACGATAATTGCGGTATACGCCCCTACTCATGACGCAAATCTGAATATAAAAGATGACTTCGAAAGAATCCTTACTGACGTCCTATCAAAGATAAGCAGCAGAAAAGAAATTATGATGATAGGCGACTTGAACGCTAGAACGGGTGAAAAAATTGAAGACAATGTAGTAGGGAGATATGAGGAACAAAATATAAATGACAATGGGAATAGGCTAATCAGCTTATGTGAATAGTTCTCCTTACGTATAATGAACGGGGTTTTCAAACATAAATGGATACATAAATATACCTGGATCCAAGCAACTAGGAAACTCAGATAGATCATAGATTACATAATAGTTAAACAGAAAACATTTATAAAAACAAAGGATGTGCGGGTGTACCGCGTTGCCGAGTGCGGATCAGATCATTTCCTGTTCCGAGCATCACTTCAGTTCGCTACAGGCATCAGAAAGATCCACAAAACCCCCACATAGCAAACACATCCAGCCAGCTCGATCGAAGATACAACACAGAAGCGCTGAAGGACGATTCAATATCGTTCCTATATAAATTCACACTTAGTAGAAAGTTAGCGGAGCAGAGATGTGAAGGAGTAGCAAGCGAAAAATACGAAATGCTAAAAAAGTATCTTCTCGAAGCAGCCTATGCCTATGAAGCCCTAGGGGGAATCGACAAAGTAAATAACAAAGACAAACCCATCTGACTCAGTAAAGACCTAGTACTAGGTATCGACGAGAAGAAGGAAGCTTACCATAACTCAATACAAATGACCCAGAGGAAAGAAAGAAATATGCAAGACTAAGAATTCCGGTGAAGAGAGAAGTGTGTAAAGCAAAAGACGCCATGTGGTCCGACACATGCGAAAAAGTAGAAAGAATGATAGGCGGAAGTAAAAGTAGAGAAGCATGGAAGGTTATCTCAACACAAGGGAAAACACACGGGAAAGAACTGATCTGTCACTTGTAAACATCCAAGAATGGAAGAAGTATTTTTAAGAATTATTGTTAGAAGGAAGAGAGGAATATAAAGAAGATGAAAGCGTAATTTTTGACGACTCCATGGAGGAGGTAGAAAGCATATCGGTAGAAGAAATTGACAACGGTCTCAATGGAATGAAGAACAATAAAGCTCCCGGACCTGAGGCATCTCAATCGGATTAATAAAACACAGCCCGAGTCAAGCGAAAGAAATTGCAGCAGATATTTTTTCGGACTGTTCAAAAGAAATCGAAGCAATACCAGATGTGTGGAAGCACGCATATATGTATAATACCAATTTTTAAGAAAGACAATAGAAAAAGCTGTAATAACGATAGGGGAATCAGTGACATAGGGAGGTTGTACGGTCGAATAATAAAGACAAGAATTGAAAAAGAATGGAGCGATATGGAAGAATAGAACCGCTTTAGGGGAGGCAGATCATGCACAGATAATATTTTCTGTGTAAGACAGGTGATAGAAAACACTATGCACGGAAACACATTTAGTCTTCATTGACCTTAAAAAGGCATATGATAATGTGCCGCGGAATAGATTGTTCCGAGTGCTAGATGATACGAGACTAAATCGGAACTATAATAGAACTATTAAGGAATGGTACAGTAACACCACATCGGCAGTACAATTAAATACAGCAATCATGAACAAATTCTAAACGACGATAGACCTACTGCAAAGCTAGTTGTATATCACCTACTCTATTTAAAATATACGTATCATAAGCTCTTAAAACATGAACCAGGAAATGCGCAAATATGGGGATACAAATCAACGACTCCTTCCTATATACGCTGTTATTTGCCGACGACCAGGTCGTTATAGACGCCGATAAAGAAGACGCAAGCTTACATGGCACGAAAGCTCAGATAAGAGTATGAACCCTGGGGGTTAGAAATGAATACGGAAAAAACAGAATACCTGGCAGTAGGGGCGGACAATAAAAGTTTAGAAATAAATCATAACCAAATAAAATACTGTAACGATTTTAAATATGTCGGATCCTTTTTCAGTAAGAGTCTAAACTGCGATAAAGATATAGAGAACAGAATAAATCAGTTAACTGACATTTATACATTTCATTCACTATTTGGTGTGTTTTACTAATCTCGTAGTGTGGTGGTAGCTCAGTTGGTAGAGCGCTCGCTTTCTGAATAAAACGTCGATTCTGGCTTGGGTTCGAAACCCAAGCAGAACTATGCAGATTTATAAAAATCTTGTCTGCAACCCACCACACACAATTTCCCAATTCGGCTTGCAACCGTGGGATCTTAATGCTAAAAACCTTCTCTG
>JABXWE010013431.1:0-45576 GCA_014611495.1 Limonius californicus
CTACTATTATTAAATATACAGATATATTAAACGTGATCTATGCCCTTCGAACTTTCAAATGAAGATAGCTACAGCATTTAAAAATACTAAAGCTGCTATTTGTGTTCTACAAAACTGCACACTGCATTAAGGATCGTTACGGGATCAGTATTTCTTTCTTTAAAACAACTTAAAAAGTTTAGAGATTAAAAAAATTTATAAAAATTTCTGGAAAATTAAAATTGAAACTTTTGTTAGTACTATAGAAGGTGGTTGATAAATAGCACTACAACGTCTGTCTTGGTTATAAACTTATATAATACTTTATGCTTAATAAGTATGGCCTATTAAAGAAACAATTGAACATCAAATTATTTTTAAGTATTTTGATAGAGGGAAAAATTACCTTTCGAACTATACCTAATTCGTGATATAAAACTTAAACCTGACCATCTAAATATCAAAAATCTATACCGTACTTTGAAAGTTATGCATTGGAAAAAGTAAAGCGCTGTACACAAATAAATGTATTTTATTATTATTGTAATTATTAGAAAAATAGCATTTAATTGAAATGAAACGTACAACTTTAGTTTCTGAAATAAAAATAAAGTCAGTTATAAATTTGGTGTTCAAATCGACACCCGTTATTATTTAAAGACTTAACAGCCCTCTCCTATCTAGATGTAGAACTATTTTTCAATTAACCTATATACGACAGATTTTCGTAATGTAACGAATCATCTTATGGAATAACTAAGTACACAAAATGTTAAACATATCCAATGTTTATTTATAACTGTACACAAAAAAATAATACATGGCATAATACATGATGTAAGTGGCAAAGTATCTCTTGGAACAAAAAAAATCTTTTTTTTTTGACAGTTGGTATTTATTTGCAATCTGCTACATTAGCAATAGGCAAATCATATAACTATAACAGAAATACATAGCAGTGTAAATTACATGGGAGGTAACGCCCTTTGACGTCCTCCATGTTACACTTCTCAATTAAGTATGATAAGTATTTCAATTTTGGGTAGCTTTTTTAACTTCTCAAAGCTCTTCGCAATATAATGTATATTTCTGTTCTTTTTCCATTCTCCATAATCTTATTCTTTAAAAACCTCGAAAACAGCTTCAACAATAGAAATATTGAACTGAAACTGGTTAAACTGTACGTATATAGGTATTCTGGTTCACCCAAACTGTTGTAACATTTGAAAATATAAGAAAAGCAGGATTCCACCCATTTTAGAGAAGAAAACATAATATAAAACCTTACAGTAGATATATATTAACCCCTTACGAGTAGTTCTTTGATACTAAAATGGATGGAAATATTTTTTTAATATTGCATATACAGTGTGATCCATTTGTTTTTGAGTCACCCTGTTAAAATCTGTATTGATGGTGCGATTTTGACCAGATTGTTTTTAAATTGTAGAGCTTGGTGAACTGTATTTTCTGACCCTAAAGCGCCACATTCCTACAAAATTCAAGACCTACTACGTCTATTTTTAGGTATAACATTCTTAGAATTCATATTAGCGATATTTAAAAAAAATTATGCACGCTACTGGATCCACCACCTCTCAAAACGGACCTGTACCAAATTTTATCGAAAACTTTGGAGTAGTAACGATTTTGTAGCCAAATCAAAAATGCACTATACTTATTTTCATCAATTTATTATCAATTGATATTAGTGAATTCATTAAAAAGTAGATAAGAATTGTTACTTGAATGTACCCTCATTGTAAATGAGACATCAGGCAAATCCTTTAACCATAACTTAATGAAACCATTAGTAAACTACACGATATTGAACATAAGTAAGGATTAAAGAATATCCACAAGGTCGAGTTACAAACCCCTAACAGATTTTAAGGAAAATGGAGCAATATGTAAGGGTTATAGTCACTTAGATTGATTGTATAATTATAGAGATTAAATTTAGGTAAATACAATTAATACATCGTTGTTATTGTGTTGTTAATTTTAATTTTTAATTTTTTAATAATTGTCTTAATAAATTCCCATATAACTTAATTTATTGTTTTTTTTAAGAATAGAATGTGCATAAAGTGCGTGACAAAAGTACTTTTTGATTGTTAAAATCTTCTAATGTATTGAGATAATGTTTTCGCTGGTTCGAAATTTTAATAATAACTAAGATAAACGTTGTAGTGCGATTTAGCAACCGCCTTCATATAGTACCACCAAAGGGTGCCAGTTTAATAGTTAAAATATACTTCTATCCATTCTGTTTTTAAGGTTTGAATAATTTCAGTTTTATAATTTACTTTAAGCAGAATGCACAGAATTTTAAGTAGTCAGAAATATTTGTAAAATTAAATAATCTCTAAACTGTTTAAGCTACTTTAGAGAAAAAAAATAATGATCCCGTAATGATTCTTAATGCTAATACGACGCTAATGACATTAAAGCACCCTGGACAACTCGACTCCATGATTTTTTTTGTTCCAAGAGATACTTTGCCACTTACATCATGTATTATGCCATGTATTATGTTTTTGTGTACAATTATAAATAAACATTGGATATATTTAACATTTTGTGTACTTAGTTATTCCATAAGATGATTCGTTACATTACGAAAATCTGTCGTATATAGGATAATTGAAAAATAGTTCTACATCTAGATAGTAGAGGGCTGTTAAGTCTTTAAATAATAACGGGTGTCGATTTGAACACCAAATTTATAACTGACTTTATTTTTATTTCAGAAACTAAAGTTGTACGTTTCATTTCAATTAAATGCAATTTTTGTAATTAATTACAATAATAATAAAATACATTTATTTGTGTACAGCGCTTTACTTTTTCCAATGCATAACTTTCAAAGTACGGTATAGATTTTTGATATTTAGATGGTCAGGTTTAAGTTTTATATTACGAGTTAGGTATAGTTCGAAAGGTAATTTTTCCCTCTATCAAAATACTTAATAGAGCGTATTTTATTTAAAAAGGCGATCGTCATATCTCTAGTATTTGATATTCAATTGTTTCTTTAATAGGCTATACTTATTAAGCATAAAGTATTGTATAAGTTTATAACCAAGACAGACGTTGTAGTGCTATTTATCGACCACCTTCTATAGTACTAACAAAAGTTTCAATTTTAATTTTCCAGAAATTTTTATAAATTTTTTTAATCTCTAAACTTTTTAAGTTGTTTTAAAGAAAGAAATACTGATCCCGTAACGATCCTTAATGCAGTGTGCAGTTTTGTAGAACACAAATAGCAGCTTTAGTATTTTTAAATGCTGTAGCTATCTTTATTTGAAAGTTCGAAGGGCATAGATCACGTTTAATATATCTGTATATTGAATAATAGTAGTTTAATAATCTTTGGGCGTTATGATCAAGAAAGAAATTGGAAACTGCTCGCTTTGAACAGTAAAACTACGAAACCATTTGGGAGTTGTGATCACGTTGGAGTTATGATCACGAATACCTTTGGGGGTTATGATCATATTGGGGGTTGCGATCAAAGTGTACTTTGGGAGTTATGATCATGTTGGGCGTTGTGATCAAACTACAGATTGGGGGTTATGATCAGGTAGAAGAAGTAAATATGAAAATTTGGGGGTTGTGATCATTGGGGGTTATGAACATTGGGGGTTATGATCAGGTCTCCTTTTCACAATGTATTGCAATGGATACCGTTAAATACTTGCACCACTACTTCATGTAGTTCTTCTACATTATTATAATTAAAATTACTTCCATTATTTTCAGTGTCCCATAAATAAATATCAAGAGGCGCTATTTACACTGCCACTAAAACGATCTTTTAAATAATTAATAACATTTTTTGGCATTATGTGCAAGAGCGTCATCTTGTTGGTACCGTATTTGAACATTTTATGCCAAAGGTAGACCACCTAACAAATCCTGTGGAAATCTTTGAAGAATTTTCAAATGCCGTTGCGCAGTTAAGTTTCAATCAAACATTACAGGACCAATTAGGCGATTTCCCAATATGCACTTTGAAGATTTATTATAATTTTAATATTTATTAGTATTTAAATGTTTTGTTTCATTTGTTTCCAAAGTAAACTTAACGTGCATTTGTTTCCATGCTTAGTTAATTTAAAATTAAAACACTTAATATTTTGCTATTTTTTTATGCATATATAAGGTGTGATACATCGGTGAAAAAAGCTACATAACCTAGTAAAAATCTAATTTGGTGTCGATTTAATGTTAGAAAGTTACTACCAATACCTCGGAAACCACCATCTTGGATTTTATTTTGACATCATTTATAAGTGCACCTAATCAAATCAATTAACTTATACATTAAACAGTTTTTCATATCTTTTATAATTACGGAGATATAAGACTATAAAGGAAATGGCAATTATATTTTTATTATATAATTTCTAAACTGTTTGGAATTTTAAAACTTTCTGAAACAGCACTCAAAACAGCATAACTTTGCCCATTTAAACAAATCTCTATCTTTAACAATAAGAAAGATACTCATGGTAGCCTACTCAATCTAGAACACACTGTATAGCTATATCCATTAATTTAGGGAACTATTCTGTCACTTTCAAAATTTCATTCACAACGCTGTGTTGCCGTATTTTCATATACCACATTATTAAGTTATCATCAATTATTGCTAATCATTTTCATGATTATATATAATACAACATTTCTGAAATTACTTATATACATTATAATGAACCAATGAGATAGCTAAAAAAGAGCAAGGTCTGCCTTTTGTAGCATGGTTTCTAAAATCATTGAAGAGAAGTTCACATTGTCAAATAAAATTAAATGTAATAAATGTCAGAACTTTATTATAATACTATCTTAATTCCAAATAAACGTACATAATAATTTAAAGATCTTCTTCTTCTTCTTCGAGTGCTTTATCTCTTACGAGCCGTAGTGATCTTCTCTACGCCTGTGTTGCGCGTTTAGAGTGCCTCAGACATAGAGGACCTACACCTTAATATGGGTTCCGAACCACGGGAAGTGTAAACACTTCTACTCCAGAGAAGACTTACTAGGCAGAATAGCTTGCTGGTTGCCATTGCCTTGCAATGGAGAACGGCCATCGAAAATCCGATGTTACAGTACTGGGAATTGAATCCAGGACTTGAGTGTAGAAGTCTAACGCGCCAACCCACGGCCGCCTTAAAGATAGACTAAACAAAATAAGGAAAACAGAGCAATGCGTAATTCTTCCTATAATATTATCAGGTAATAGTTAAATTCTTATTGATGAGCGCTATTAAGTTTTTGTATAAATTATGTATGACAAATTTTACATTAATATTGCTTACTAGAATTATTATACCAATACCATGTACATTAATATAATAGATTTACCATATAATCAATTATCTTTAGGTAAAAGAGCTATAAACCACAACAATAATTGGAACGTTTTTTAATATGTACTATTATTGTTTAGCGTTTGTTTTTAGAACGATCATGTGCTTTTTTAATTGTGCTTTATTTACACCCTATACATCTATTAGGCTGTAAAATTACAAAAATAATCCTCGTTACAATTTAATTAAAACGTTTTTGATTGCATTTCTATTTGATCGCGCTGATGGTGAATATTATAATTGAATAACAGTAATTTTTCATATTTTGAAAACTAGAGTTTTTGTTTATAGATCTCTGTTCAATTTTAGTTTACACCTAGTTTTGGAATATAATGTTAAAAATTTATGTTACAAATGTCATTACGATTACATACTTTATAGATTCGCAAATGTTATAAAATTACATTAAAGCGGATATAATATACATTGCATTTACTATTTTAAATCTAAGCTAGAGCTATTACCATTTTACGTATCTACTTTCAAGTTTCAATCAATGCCGGATTAAACCCTGTGGGGGCCCCTAGATAGTCAAAATGTTCTGGCCGCCGCCCTCGCCAAGAATGTCATATTACGTTTTTAAACAAAAATATTAAATATTGTTAACAATATTACACAATAATATTAAACAAAGATTTAAAATAATTTAATTTTATTAAGTAAAAAAAATTATTGGGCTATATTGGAAATCTACCTTTTGCCAGACGTATTCAGTGGCGATAATGGCAGGTGGTTCAGTCGTTCTTATGTCACTGAAGATCGATGATAATTTTTCAGTAGCTTTAATTTCAAGTCAATCTGTAATCGCGGGGAAGCTAAAAATGCCTGGGTTCCATGGGTCGGTGCCTACTCTGCCTATTTGGTAATCCGGCACTGTGTAATACTTTTTACATTAGGTCTTTTCTATTAACATCATATTAATTATCTTTACTAGTGTCAATTATATAATGTTAAACAGCTATGGTTAGTCAATCTAGAATTTGGCAAAATAGTTAACATCCAGATGGATACGTCGATATTTGCAAAGTTTTAGTTAGCACGGGACTTTAATTTAAAAAGTTAAATCTTCATAGGTTCAAAATTCGTATTACGTTGTATGGTCTTATTATTGCAAGTCAATCCGGTGTTACGTATCATTCCCAAAACAACCGTCGTCGAGAAAACATTGACGACTCCCCAGCTCCTTTGGAATCAATAACCATTTACGTGATTGCTTAACAGTTACGCATCTGTACAAAGGACATAACTTACATTTTAACCTAGATTCTCTGTTTGTTAATAGAACTCTGATAGCGAGCGAAATAGTTAGCCATAATGCTTTTCATTATGGCACTTCATTTTCAATTAAATTGAAAACGAGCAATCACACTAACATTTGTTACACCAATATGATTTCATACTTCTGTTTTTTTTTCACAAAGACATATTAGTCATCATAGTGTGTGGTGGTAGCTCAGTTGGCAGAGCGCTCGCTTTCTGTGTAAAACGTCGATTCTGGCTTGGGTTCAAAACCTAAGCAGTACTATGCAGATTTATAAAAATCTTATCTGCAACCCACCACACACAACTTTCCAATCCGACTTGCAACCGTGGGATCTTAATGCTAAAAACCTTCTCTGGAATTTCTGTCGTTCGGATGTTACGTTAAACTGAAAGTCCCACGTGTTTCTACCTTAGCGCTGAGGAGAAACACGTGGCATAGAAGAGACCGATGTCCAGGAGTGAGACGAAAAGGCTGTCAATGAAATGTCATTGCACGATTTTATACAATTTCAATAAAATGCGTGATTAAAAAGCGGTTTTAGAATAATTAATATATTGAATTAAATCTGTTACTCCACTTTTCGTAATTATTTTAGTACATACCCTTTTTTATAAGAATCTGTCAAACAAATTCGGTTAGTTTCTATTATTCAGTGAAAGTCTGAAAACAGATAGAGTTGTTTTCGGAATATAGATCTTTGTATATATTATTTTTCTATCTAGAAAAGCTTCAATGATTTATCTTCTTAGTAAATACCGACACCCTATATAAGGTATAAGGATTCTAGAAGAAGACGAAGGAGAAGTAAATACCGAAAAACAATACTTATTTACATGCATCTTGTAGAAGATTTTTAAATGGTTGGAAACAGAAACCTGCATAACTTATCCTTCAATTTATACTAAATAGTGTTAATTTAATTTGAAACTTTAAACTCGATTATTTTAAATTTTACTAATTTGTTTTTATAATAGCTAGAATACATTTAAAGTAAGCTTTCTTTTCAAGGGATATTTAATAAAAATGTTTTAAATATGATTTAATAAACTGTAGTGGAGCGTTTTTTATTTAAGTTTTGGCAGAGTTATCTCTTTTATTTCAGCACTCTGTCGAAAAGAAAAGAAATTAGGGGCGATTTGCGCTTATTTGTATAGAAACTATAACTAAGAATAATCATTTTAAAAACTGCTTGTGTAAATAACATCGCTACAATTTTTGAGAAATTCCTATCAAATTTGATTGACCGCCTACACGTTTTTAAAGTAAAACAGTTTTTCATAAAAGCAAGTGAACATTTTCTTCATACTATTACTTGCCGACGACGTCTTTACTCGGTGCTATTTTTGATATCGCTTTTTTTACGTTGCTATTATTGAGGCACTATTTTTAATATATACCATCCAATTTATACAAGATATGAGTAAATGGAATTCTATCAGTTTCCCACGATGTCAATAGTTCATTTTTGCTAAATATTTACCATGGCATCAGAAAATAATACCGTTTATTTCTGTCAAAGCGAATGTCATATTTTATTATATATCCATTCATTATAAACTATAGTCCTGTATTTTAGACGTTTCCTGGTGTGTTGCTAATTTCTGTACCGTTTGTCTGACCTCTTATAAGCACGATTCAGCTCAAAATTTGAATATACGCTGTACTCCAGTTGTGAGAAACTCAAATTTCTCTTAATATAACCTTTATAAATATTTTAAAGTTAGAATTAGATATTAATCATTTTGTATTATCGTGGTCTTAATTCGCATTTCACTACATTATAATTGCTGGCAGTTTTCAATGATTAACATATAAATGTCGTGAATTCATTATTTAAAAGAAATAGTTCATATAGATTTCAATATTTTTCCAAATGCAGGAAAAATGAGGGCGTGGCGGTAAATAGAGATAAGCACGAAATACTACAATATTTGTCAGTCGTGAATAATTCAACTGTTTTGGTGGTGTTACAGGTTTTTGGTTTCAGACAATTTTGTTAATTACTTTCATGGTCGGAATAAAGAAGATTTCAGATAATTATATCACATCATTCAACATGCTCTTGCGAATAACATGTTTTTTACATTACTCTTAATTCATTCATTTGAAATAGAATGATAATTAAATATTATTCATATCCTTTAAGTTTTATTGAATTATTATACATAATAGCTTCGCTAATCCGGATTCATACATTTTCGGAATTTTACGAATTATAGAAATACTTAAGAACATACACACTTGAATGTTATTTTCTTCTGCCAATTGAATCCATGGTGAAAGTGACCGACCAGCATCTTTGTGCATGATTTTATTACAGGATTCTTCTACAAACTCACATTCGAAATGAATAATATTCAACGCATTATCGTCAGTTTGTGCAATGAAATCCTAATCTGTCAAATTTCTTCAAATATTGCCCAATTGTCCGGTTAACTACATCATTTTTTTAATATCATGTATTAGCAATCAGATTACTTAATATATACGTACATATTCTATAAGCTAATTAAATGGCTATATACACAACATGGTAAGAGTAATATCCAGTTGTGTTACCTTGCGTCGATATCCACTAGACCAGGGGTTCCCAAAATTATTTCCGCGGCCCCTCTCTTGTAGTACTTAAGTTCATTCAAAACCAGCGGTTAAACGGCTAACTGACACCATCTATTACCAAATAGTGCAATTTATTTATTTGTTCTCCGTCTTTCCGAAAATTTCCACCATATTTGGGAGGGGGCTAGATGGTACTGAAATAATTTGGAAAAACCATTTTGCTTTATATAAGTAGTGGATCGCGATAAGATTACTCATCCTTTAACAATGGTGTGCTGTACGGTTGACTGTGTGTTGAGTGCAATAAATCGATAACAAATATTTAACGTTAAATACGAACTATACTCCTTTTGTTAAAGATTCATACATTTTTAAAACGATCATTAGACCCTTCCGCGTCTGGGGGTGACAAAAATACAAAGAAAAATAGATTCTGCAACAATTAATATCTCAAATCTGGCGTTATTTCCCAAAAACCCCAGTGCATACTTTGTCAAAAAAAGTACGAAGCCATCAAAGCTATTTCGACATTTAAATACCAAACATCCAGACAAAAAAGGAAAGCCTGTGAAATTCTTTGAAAAAAGCTAAACTCCCTCTACAAGGAAGAAGCCACTTTTACATCAGCAACCATTACTAATGAAAAAGCACTACTATCAAGTATTCAAGTTGCATTTCGCGTTGCAAAAACCAATAAGTCACGTACAATTGCTGAAAATCTGATTATCCTACAGCTGTTGAAATGATACAAATAATAGTTGATAAAGAAGAGGCTGATTAGCTGAAAGCAATACCCCACTTTAATAATACTATTAATACTATACAAGGAAGAATAAGTGACATGGCATAAGATATCCGAACACAAGTTGTTGATAATATTAAGAAGTACTTTTCATTACAGATGGACGAATCCACAGATATTTCTAACTGTGCCCAATTGATAGTATTTCTAAGATACAATACCGGACATGGTATTACAAAAGATACTTTATTTTGTTCAACATTAGAGGTCAATACCATTGAAAAATGTTTATAAGCTAATTTCATGCAAAGTACTAATAAGTACGACATCGACTTGGAAAAATGCGTTGCTATATACATCGATGGCGCCAAGGCTATGACAGGACATCGATCTGGTCTTATTATTAAAACAGATAATGCCAAATGCTACAAGGTTAAACTGTTTTTTACATCGAGAAGCTCTCGGATCAAAATCATTACCTTCTGTAATGGATTGTGTTTTGACAAATGTCATTTAAGTGGTAAATTCCATCAAGGGAAAAGCATTGCAGACTTATATTTTTCGAAAAATTTGTGAAGACATGAGTTCTTTATATGCAAATCTTCTTTATCACACGGAAGTAAGATGACTTTTGGGGGTAACGTCTTAAAAGAATTTCCCAGTTAAAAGCGGAACTTTTGATGTACCTGTAAGATGAGAAATCGGAATATAAGAACATGTTTTCCAATTTTCTTTGGCTTCTTTGGCTTGCTTTTCTTGCTGATATTTTCATACACTTAAACACTCTGAATAGCAGTTTGCAAGGCTGCGATATTAACATAATATCATAACAGCATCGGACAAAATTAATGGATTTATTGAAACTTGATTTCTGGTCTACTTGAATTGGAAAATAGAAGTTTGATTCATGCCAGTGCGTTCAAAAACTCATGGAAGACTTAGTTAAGGATGATAATATGATACATTCTGAGCATGTGTTTGCAGATATGCTAGTTAGTTTGCACAATTTAAAACAACAGCGCAGTGACTATTTCCCCAAAAAAATTCAAGACAGTTATGGCAATCACAGATGGATACTGAATCTATTTTTAGACAATTCCGTTGAATAAGCTGAAATTTCGACAAAAAACAAAAAAGAAAAACTTATTGAAATATCATGTGACAGAATGTTGAAACTAGACTTCTTTTCCCAGAGCGTAGGTAGATCAATTTTGGACCAAAATAATGGAAGAATATCCCAAGCTGGCGGCAAAGCTATAAAGTGTTTGAAGTCATTTGCTGCTCGTACATCATATTTCTCCAAATTAAGTTTCCCGTTCATGATGACATCATAATAAAAGTGATATTATTGTGTGTATAGAACACAAAGCTAATAGCTTTTTTGTTAAAAGAATCGTGGAGTTGCCGAAGGCAACTCCAAGATTCCCATCCCACCCAGCTTACACCGGCTCAGCACATTTCGTGCTATTCACAGGTCTAACATGCCCCACCCTTGAAAAATCCCATGCCCCAGACACCACAAACACCCTGAGAAAGTGCAGTGCTCAGGATTCGAACCTGAGCGAGTTTGGTAAAATAACTCCAAACCAAGCGCTGCGGCCATTACTCTACCGCGGTCCCCTAAAACTAATAGCTGAAAAGCGGACACATACATCGCGTTAATGTTTTTACTTAGCAACTGGTTCTTACGTTGGCAGTTATTTATGTTTAGGTTCCTGCATTTATTGAAAATTTTAATGTTTTCGGTTTGATTTATTTCTGTTTACTGTGTGAAAGATAGAAATAAATGACTTGAAGGGGCAGTTTGTTCTATTTAGCAATTGTCTGATTTCACACCGTAGCCGCAGGCCCATGGCGGCCACGTTGAATTATTGAAACCATCTCCACTGAGTCAACCAGCTCAGTCAAAATGTGGTATAATGACGACGAGGCCTGCCTTCTTGGACTTCATTTGTTGATGGACCTAGTAGAGACTCGTTAGTTGATGGGCCTGGTAGAGACTCGTTTGTTGACTGACTTGGTAAATATCTATTGTGTTGCGTCTGGTATAACTTTATAATGGTCTGTGTTTGGTCGTCAGAGTGTGAAGAATTTGTTTTATCTATAGTATATTCCATTACAGTACCCTCGTATAAGCATTCAAAAGACTGATAGGATTCAATCAGTTCAATCACTAAATCACTGTTCCACTTAAACAGCAAATTGCTTAGGATTTCTTTTTCTGTTCGACGCTTTCAAAGTAATACTAGTCACTAAGGCTAAATGATCACATATGTTTCCTTTATGTTCCTAGTAATTCTTTCATGTTTACCGTTTCAAACGAAAACACGAAACAAGGGGAAACATTTTATATTTGTTCCTGCAACAGAAGTTACGGAAACATTCTGGAACATTTTCGGAAACAAAAAGTTCCTCATTGTTCTTTTAGTAGATGAGGAGGAGGAGTGGAGGATTCTATAAGAGACACACAGATCCAGTGTACTGGACCAACCTAAGCAGGGGTATATAGGAGCAGAACCATATATCTAATCACCAACATTCAAAAAGACAATCACCGCAATTATAAAGTGTAATATAATAATAATTTTAAGGCACCCTGCGAAAACAATATCGCATGCGCTGATAAAACGAATATGGGAAGAAAAAACCATCCCAGATAGCAGGAGACAAAACTAATTTACTGTAGAAACTACAGGGGTATATGTGCCTGTTAAGCTCAGCATACAAAATTTGATCAGGAAAGTGAAAAAATAGTAGTAGGTATATGAATCAAAGAGTCATTAAACGACTACCAATGTGGCTTTGGGTTTGGGAGGTAAAACCGAACCAGATTTTTCCATCCGCCGACTTATAGAGAAAGCGTGGGGTATGTATACCCAACAACTTTTCCTAGATTTCCAACAAGCTTATAATTCAATGAATAGAAACACATTTTAGCGCACAACAATAAACTGTGGTATATCTAACAAATTAGTGAGCATGACAAAGCTGACAATGCAACAAACAAGAGGCAAAATCTTACTGCAGGACGCGGTTTCAGACATTTTCAAAATAAACGATGGACAGAGAAATTGTACCTTTCCTCTTTCGTAGGCTCTTCTTCTTCTTCTTCTTAATTTAAAAATGATTCCTGTTTTATGCAATGTATTTCTTTAGGTGTTGTCGTTTTCCTGGAACATGATGTTCAACTTTCACACCATCTTCTTGGTGGACGTCCAGGTGGTCTTCTGGATATGGGTTTTTGTATGTCAAAGTATTTATTAAATGAATGTGTCTATTAAATGAGTTTAGAATTTTGTTCTGTAATCCACTACAATATTTTGTATCACATTTCAATCTATTCGCCGTATCATTTCTGTGCAGTTCCAGAGTAAAAAGGTAATTCTAAACTTTGGATCTTAATGTAATCAATTTTTTAATCGATATGGGGAGCGTTATCTGCTAGAAGAATCGCTTTATGTGGAAATTGTTTTTCATTTAAAAATGTTTCCTACGTAAACAACGTTTTCTGAACCATTTCCAAATATGTCGCGATTATAGAGTAGAATGGCGCAAATTTGTACCAATGCCGGAACTACTGGAAGTTCCAAGGTAACGCATGTCCGAATTAACGAAGCTGTACTGTTAATGAAAAATCTATCTTGACAATCTTAAAATGTAAAAAAACATATATGTATACCATTTTGATATAATGTGTGCTACATATAAATCAGCTGTCTCAGAACCAAGACGAACCATTTTTTATAAATTATTAATCTACAATTTATTACCTGATTCAGATATTTGTTCTTAATTTTATGCTATCGACCTAATCAGTTTAGGCCAAGACGTAACACATAGTTATGATCATTAAATCGAGATAAACTGTATATATTCTACATATATTATTATAATAAATTTACTTCAGTTTACTGTTTATGATGATCTACAACAGAATTATTACAAAAACTCAGCATGTACTTGAATAATTAATTATTTCAAATTATATTACATTACAAACATATTTCACCATTTACCTTGCCACTACACTCAGTTTACATATTTAACCTTTGTATCGCACCCATCAGCAGTCTGTAATGAAATCTGAAACGTTTTCAAAATCGAAACGTAACTCGATTTCTCGCTGATTTTAATCTATTTTGAAAGCTAATCTAAACTAACATTTAGTGTTCGAGAGGCGACCATATAGTATATATTTTTTATTGGGCTATTCCAATGCGCATTAATTTGTTCAAATTAGTGCTGTCGGCAATTATGTCTAGAAATTGATTTTTTTTATGTTATTAGAAACGTTTAAGGCTAGCCGTTCGATTTGATAGCCATCTAAAAAGTAATCGAATAAAAAGTTAATGGTCAGAATTCCGTTTCAAAGCGCAGTATTAAATCGCTAAACTTAATTATAGTATTTGACAACGTAAAAATTATATTCTCAAATAGTTTCGAAAACGGAATAAATGGACACTTACAGAAGATTTTAAATATATTACGAATAAATGTATATCAAAACCGTTATTAGTAAATGTTTTTATAGATATTTATGTGTTACGGGAATTTTTTAATCGCCTTACAAATATTATTCCAATGTTTGCGTTTCACGTAAACCAAATTTAAATATCGCCCAATATTGAATTGAATTAACTTTAAAAATTTTGGTAAGAAAGCAAACACAAGGAGACTGGGTGATGCCCAACATAGGATATCGTCGTATTTTTGTTGTTAATATTTTCCATTCAAGTAAAACATTTTAAAATAGTTACAAAATTTTAACAAACCCCTGATACGAATACACATACGTTGTCAGTAAAAATTGGGATTAAAGTTAAAACAATATTATTTGCACAATTGCGGCGACTAATTTAGTTTAATACATCTAGATACGATGATATTATATTTTACTACTTAGTAACCGGAACCGACAGCTTGATGTGGCCTCTAAAGCACTTAAAAACTCCACTGAGAACATTATATATAAAGAGCAAATAGAAAAACTCTCACCTAGTAGTTACAATTTCCAAATAATTATTGAAATTAATTATATTCTGAAAGACACGTTACAATCAACTTTAGATATTTTAACTGTGTATCTGTATAATTTATATTGTTGATATAAATTATATAGATACACAGTTAAAATATCTAAACTTTATTGCAACATGTCTTCCAGAATACAAAGAATTTAAATAATTATTTGGAAATTGTAAGTATATCTCCTACTAGGTGAGATTTTTTATATTTGCTCTTTATTTATACCGTTGTCAGTGGAGTTTTTAGGTGATTTAGAGACCATATCAAGTTCTCCGTCCCGGTTACCGTTACAACATCAGTTGGTAATTGTCATCTCCAGTGGGAAAATTATTCTCAAAACGTTAACACAAGTCCTACTATAAATACGATTCTTGTACCCACAATTCGGTAATAAACACACCTTCAGCCTTTTAGAAAACATTAAGAAAATAGTTTTTATAATGAGCAATCATGAGAATAACTATGCAACATAACAAAAATGAAGTTAGAAAATCTTCTTGCTTATATCGCAAAAGCATCAACTATTTTTCCAAAGTCGGTATTTTAAAAATCACATACAAGTTATTCTTATTTCTGATCTAGATAGTGCTGTGATAAATTATATCTAGATAATGCCCACAAAAAGTTGCGGGTAGAGACCATCGACGACAGTTGTTCTTACAAATTGCTGCATTAAAAAAATGTTCGCGCCATAAGTCCGGCTTCACTAGGGGTTCTATGTTAATCCGGTATTGAATTGCGGATAAAACTAAATGACACGGATAGGTATGTAACAGCTATAAACTTTTGAAAAACTTTTTCATAAAAATGGTTAAGTAATTTTCAAATATCTGATTTAAAATAATATCTACGCTTGTATAGTACATTCTTTGAAATTCCATATATTATTATATTAAAAATGTTCATTAGATCCCTTTGCAAACTCCTTTTACATAAATAAAAGCCAGAAGTTGTACGAGGAAGCTATATTGAAAAGGGAGCATAAATTCGTTAATGTGTTAATAAAGTAAATTCGGGAAAGCCAACTTCAAACTAAAAGAACCAGAAAGTTCTGGAATCGAAACATAAAAAGAAAACTTGTAAGAATCTTTAAAGAAAGCGTCATAGAAGTAGTGAAACGGTGGAATAGCAGGAAGGCATCCTACTGGACAAAGCAAATAGATAATACAAAGAAAAATAAGAAAATCAAATAAAGGAATTATCTATAGATGAAGGAAAACGCATGATGCAACATATAGTATACGAAGTTAAAACAAAAAGTGAAAATAATTTATAGAATCGCGGAATAATATTATTGTACAAAATTTAGAAATAAATAGAAGAGTACTCAGACAAATGTATGAGTTAATGTAGAAGTTAAAACAAAAAAGTACATCATCAAGGACAAAGCAAACTAAAATGAAAGAGATAATACAAGAGTGGAATTTTCCAACTTTGTTGGCAGATGAAATATACACAAGGAAAGAGACAAACAGAAATCGAAATAAGATACCAAGACCAACGGAGAACATAGAAGAAACAAACAACGAATCAAAAAATGCCAGAAACATGAAAAACGGAGAGACATCAAATTAGTTCTGAAATTATATAGCGCACAGGAGAAAACAATTTTAAAAAACACTGTTTGTATTAGCCACAACAGAGACGCACAGACAGACTGACAAACAGGCAATATAGTGCCACTGTTGATAACGATTGTAACTACAGGGTGTTTCAAGAGGAATAGTAAATATTTTAGGAGGTGGTAGTATGAACTAAGTTTAGCAAAAAATTCATAAAACATGTCTCCAATTCTCAATGTTTAAATGTTACCCATAAAAAGTTTAAATAATAATAATAAAAATTTAAATAATATAAAACACACGAATAATTGCAATATTCAATTCAAAATAGTTGTACACAAATCCCACCACTGACTTCAATGTACTTTTCAACTCTCTTAACAATATCACGTGTAGCTCTTCTGAGGTCGTCTTGGCCTTCTTTTATGAGGGCAGCACTATTCATAAAGCGGATGACCAATTCGTCTCTTGTAGACTTCGCTTTTCATCCATTCCCACAGACAAATATTTGAAGGGATAAGGTATGGAGACCTTGCTGGCAAAGGAACGTGACCATATCAACCGATCTAGTTTTCGAGGAATGTTAGATTTAGATGATGTGTCACCTGACGGCTAGAATGTGCAGGGGCTCCGTTATGCTGGAAGAACATGACCATCCTTGTAGTTAAAGGAACCTTCTCCACATGTCACGTGTTATTCAGATATTCAGTGTTATCTGTACGCGTGCATCGGATATGTGTCTCCGTAAAGATTGAGAATGGACACATGTTTATAATATGAACCTTTTTACTCAAAATAGTCAATACTGTCACCTCCTAAAATATTTACTATTCCTCCCGAAACACCCTGTATAAACGTACGATGATATTAAGCATAGTAAAAAATTTTAATAAAAAAGGCAAAGATGGAAAACACATAATGTAGATATTTGATCTGTAAAAAACGGTTGGCAGACTAAAAGGAATACATAAATATAGGAGAATGTTTGACACAGAGACAAGTGAGTAGGGAAATAATAAAAGGCAACCAGCAGGGTTCATATTATAATAATATTTTGAGCCAAAATAGGACAAAAAAATATTGTGAAATCTCCTCCTGTTCCTAATTATTAAATAATGCAAATAAAATAGATATCACACAAACAATACAGAGATGGAAAATTGAAGAAGCGCGTTTGAACTGTTCGAGACTGTAAGGTGGTATCTGAAGAATCAGTCGAGAAACCTTATGATAACAAACAATAATAATAAAACAAGTAAATAGACATAAGTATATGGATGTATTAATAAGTAAAGATAGAATAATGAAAAATAGAAGCAAGTACTACTAGAAGTACAAACGGCAGAAAGATATTAAAATCCCCCTTTTTTGGTAAGAAAAATATCAAAATATAAATAGTGATCTCCATATTAACATACTCAAAACACTCGTGATCTACCACTTGCAAAACAAATGGAGAAGCGTGGAGGATTGGAAATAAAGTATACCTAGAAAGGTTGAATACGCAAGCAATAGAAGAAATGAAACAACACTCATGGTTAGGACAAGCCCTTAGAATATGGAACATGTAAACAAAGGTAAGGAAAAACCAAAATGGAAATACGTCGATAAAATACAAGAAGAAATGGAAACCAGGGAAACAAGCCTGAGGTAAATTTAATAAGCAAAGTGAGAAAGAACGGCAAAAATATGAAGAAACACGAGCATAAACATTTCATCAAAAAGTGGGAAGGAAATGGATTAAATATTATTTTTTTCTCTTCCTGTATTTAAACAAAAGTGAAAGTGTCAAATTATATTAAAACAAGAAAACAATTTTATTTTTACTTTTTGCCGCGAGAGTTTGTGCATATGTAACAGCTATAAAAATATTACATGCATAATAATGAAATTTAACCAACACTTCCGTAATGGCTGACAGCAGGTTTTTTAAATTGTAATTTAATCTCATCTACATTTACTGGAACGCAGCAGGACATGCACGGTTTATCCGATTTGTCCGAGATGGATTTATGATGGCAAAACGGCAAGATTTGCACCTCGACAAGTTTGTGAGTCTATACGTTATCGTATGTCAGTGGGTGGTCATTATTTGATCGTTCACGGTCAGTATTTCAAAGGAGACTCGGGATATATTTCACTCGGTCACATCGTTATCCCGGTCGCCTCATTTCGCTTGGGAATTTGCTCGAAAAGATCTGCAAAATCCCTACGTCGACTTTGTTTCAATATCTACGTGCTGATCAGTAGTGGCTTCTATAAGATTACAATCGCTAAATGCGTTTAAAAACGGAAGCGCTTTGAAGATTAGAATGAAAGTAAGTGTTCTGAATTCCTTTGAATATTGCCGTGTCACTTTTATACTTTTACCTGGGAGAACTGAGAATTTATTGTAATCCTTTTAAGGAACCAAATCCGTTTTGTCCCCGTCAAGTCCGTTTCCACAAATCAATGGTCTCGAAATGGCCAGCCATTCGCTCACAATGCGACATGCATTGACCATTGTCTCGTCGCTTTGCATAAGCCTTTCAAACTCATGTCAAAATAATTTCCGAAGCTCTGGAAGTATTCAGCTTTTGAAGCTGTCAAAGCTTGCACTCAAGCTCATGTATGATGCACAAGAAAACGTTATTTTGTTATGATAAGCTACCGCAGACAAAGTGAAATGTTCTGTATTGTTGTTTAAGTATTCAATTAAAGAAGAATTTGGTATGTCAACACGACATATTATTTATATTTATTACAACTTGCTACAAATAAGCAAATATAATATAAATTCTTTTAGCTTAGATTCAGTTTTATGCCTCGCAGGGCCGGCTGGATGGGGGGTGCAGAGAGTTGAAGACACCCGGGCCCCATACTATACAAGGGGCCCCGAAGAAATGGAGAAATAGAAAACTACAACTAGTAAAACAAAGAATGTGAATTTTTTAAGAAATATGTATGTAAAAATGACTGTCATTTTGAAAACTCGATTTGCATTATCCTTTCTAAAAACCGAACTTGTCGTCGTTAACTCACTTAACTTATCTTGATCATAAATACTGATTGATACTTATTCGAATAATAGTAAGAACGAGATGTGCGCACTACAAAAACGCATTTGTAACTTGCGCATTCCCAACGCTACCCGACATCTATATATTATACACGTCGGTATTTAATTAAATTGAACAATATGGTTTACAATATTGTGTAATATTAAAATGTCAACAAAGCATTGTAAAAAATGACCATTATACTTGATTTGGCTCTAATGACAACTGACTTCCACTAAAAGAAGACACAGAAGAAGAAGAAGAAGAAGAAGATGAAGAAGAAGAGAAAGAAGAAGAAGAAACTCCTATTTTATAAAATAAATTATAATTGAATTACTAAATTTAAGATCACAATTTGATGAATTTTTTAAACCAAGCGAAAGATAAAAGCTTGCTGTAGGAGTATTTCAGAAAAAGTTTTTGAGGTACGAGTTAGGAAAAAATATAAAGCCTTTTCTTGGACAGATAAGATAAATAAATAGATAAGATAAATTAACAATAGATCCCGTGAAAGAATCTAGGTGCATTTTGCCAATATCGTAATTGATACAGATATTGTGCAACGTACAAGTAAAATTTAGAAAGGTACTTTAAAAACTGTTTATATTTTTGAATACAGAACAGATATACAGTGTGTTTCACTTCTCACCTTCACACCCCTGTATTTTTCTTATTTTTGCCGATCGATTTCAAATTTTGGTTTCGAAACATTAAAATATGAACACTACTTCTCGTAGTGATACTATGGGCTTTTCTTCAGCGTAGCATAAAATATTTAATTTCATTTCTTCGGTTAAAACGTGATTACTTTTAGTTCTTATTTTATGGGAATTTATTACGCATCCCTCTGATTGAAATTTTCTAACAATTGTTTGTATGGTTCGAATACAAGGAATAGGTCTTTCTGGATATTTTACTAAAAATAAGTCTCTTGCAGTTCTTAAGCTGTTACCATTCTGATACCACATTACAATTTCCACTTTTTCGTCTTTACTGTACATGGTTGTATAAAAATAGCAAAAAGATACTAAATAAAGACAAATTTTATTTTTTAACCTTGAATTAATTTGATTGTTTCGGCCACAGCATGCTTAAGTTGTCTGTATAGTTGGTTGCCTACATAATAGGCGTAATGGATGTGTTCTTTTTGAAAGTATACATAGGCAATGTATACTAAAAAGAAAAATTCCCTGTACTTTGATAAATATTAAACAAATGCAATAAATAGTACAAGCTTAAGTAATGACACGTATTTTGTATTCCAGGACTAACCTTTATCGAAAAAGATCATTAGGCAATAAGAGAAAATTAACTATACGCCGAGGTAGTTGAACCTGTGGGCTACGCACTACGATCTGGCAATGTTTTTAAAACAAAATAATATATAAGTAGTTAGTAACTTGAACATGTGCGATGAAGTGAATTATAAGACGAAGACCAACTGGTCTAAATAGACTATAGTAATAACATAACAAGAATATCATAGAAATTAAAAAAACTAAATATTTATTTGTGTAAAGATTACACTTTCCTACCAAAATATGAAATTGGAAATCTAAAGTGGGATTTGCTATATTGTGTACAGAGTGTTTGTACTAACAATAATAACTAGCTAATTACTTCGAAATTCTTGATGATTTATTTTAGTGTTCGTGTATAAGATCATAGCGGGTATGATGGCAATATTGGTTTTTCAATACCTACTTGTTTGAGAAATTTCGTACGACTTTATTTTAATTTATCCATATTTTGGTTCAGCAATGTTGAAAGTGCCTTTACTGCTTATAATAAGCCGCGTGAAATTAAAAATGTTTCCATTCCTTCTCAAACGCTTAGTTACAAGGCTTAAACTTATAAAAGCAAGGTTTATAAGCAAAAATTCTTTTTTTAGATGGAAGCGTATTACTGTCGGTCGATGTTTCAAATTCTCTTTTGTTATACAGTACTTGACTGCAATTTTTCTACAATATTTTTTTAACAAACACAGTTAGAGTTAATTTATAGTTTTATTATCTAACAAACATATTAAGTTTGGTATACGTCAAAGTTGGTATACTGAAGTAATTTTTTTTTGTGTTTTAATCCAACAATATTCTACAGAATTTAATTTTAAACTTTATATTGCAAAAATAACTCGAACCTTGCAAGCAATAAATGCAGCAGAATGTTTGTTAGTCAGGGATAATATTTTCAAAATAGGTGGTTTATATTTGAAAGCATATAAAAACATTTATTATGATTTTTATTGTTTTTCTTGATTACTTATTTTTGTTTCGCAATGTTTAAATAAAACACCCATCAATCTACTTACTTCACAAGTGTAAAATGTAATATAACGAAAACTAAATAAAATTATTCGTAACTTGGTTAGTTTTGATATTCGAACAATATTAATATGTTTCCATTTATATTGGATTTGTACCTTCCTGCCTGTTTTTCCTAAGTATCGAGTCCGGTGACAGAGCGTTTGAGAGGTTTCCTAAGTTATTTTTATTTTGCTATAGAGCCCTACATGTAGAAGAAGCGATTTTCATATTTTTAGGGTAGAAAACATTTTCTGCCAATAACGAAGTAACTTGAAATGAAAAATGAAGTATCTTACTGAATTTATGTAGAATTCAAGCAATGTAAACTATACAAGTGTTCTATTTAAAATAGCAAAGGAGCAAGTTACCCACACAGTTTAATTTTTTGTGAAGATATCTTAAAATTAACGTGAACTACAAACACCCTGTACAGAACAATCTCGATAATCTGTACTCCTACTAAACAGAACAGTGGCTCTGAAAACTTAGAATTTAAATATATTCGCATATTTAGTTTCTATCAAATATTCAACCAGTATTGCAGCTTAGAAAAAATAAGTTCAGCAAACATGAATTAACTCCAAAGAGGTTTATATACACCCGTTATACTCCTATATCAGCTAAGTTGTCTTTCCTTAAAAGTGATTTACGCAACTCAAAATACATGTAACACAACAACTGACATTATTGAATTTTTCTGTGTAGACATGAACCATAGTTACCTTCTGTCAAGTTGATTTCTTGCTGTAGTAATTAACAGTTTTACTAATATCAATTACATTAGTACTTAACAAGAAATGCAACCGCAACCGTACTATAGTTAAAACTAATAAAGTGAAAAACAACTAAAAATAAATAGCAAAATTGTTTTAAATTCACTAAAATTGACTTAATTCACTTTCACACATCACATTCGTTTATAAAACAATTTTTGGGCTCAAACAAACGTGTCAGGTGTAATTGAAGTACACACCTCGACTACTATATTTTTTTAATCGTGTACTATCGGAGTGGTATCGCAAATCCTTGGTGACCTTGGATGCGCAGCTCGTCTTCCAATCCAATTTGACCTAAATGCATTATTAAAGTAATTCAACAACACTCTAATTGTAGTTAGTACGACAGCCATCATTTTGATACCAAAGTCTTTGTCGTACGTTGAGTTGCACATCTTCCAACAATTCAAGTAATGTATTTTTTAAAAAATCTAAGTAAGGTTTCATTTAAACTTTCATAGAATGGGTGTAGTCTAATAATATGATTACTTCTTTCTCATTTACTACCTCGAACACTGCTACTTCATTTTCAATTTAGCTTCGTTTCCTAAAGAAGTATCAAGACGTCTAAATAATTTTTCGGGCGGTGGTCTTCTAGTAGGGTAGCGCCTTATATAAAAATTACAGGCTGCAGCGGTATTTACCAGGTGTTTACCAAATACAAGCAACGAATATGTTTTCTCGTTATTAACTTTGGTCGCTTTCATTAAATTGAAGAAAAGGCAATTTTAATTGCTATGCTATATGTATGTTGGTTTGCGCCAATCGCTTTTAAGTGCCGGTTTGTGTACACTGACCAAATTAAAAATTTAACGAAGTTTTTCATTGTTTACGATAAGTAACTGCTTTTAGTAATTAGCATTGTCTATCTGCCGCCATTTCACCTCCATACATGACAATAGGTCGTAAACTTTATTTAGTTTCGTAAGACACTTTATGCATTATTTAAATTAGCAGTAATTGTAATTAAGTTTGTTACTGCTACTTCTATAAAACAATAAATTGTATATGTATCAACATAAATTCATTGTAGCACCCCGTGCCGCTACTGAATAATCAGCTATTGTTTATTCTGTTGCACAATAAAATTATATATTGATTACACTCATCCATCTGAATAAAAATAGAAAATAACTTAGTTATAAACTATACAAAGCTACCAAAACTATTGGACACGACGCAAATAGTAAAAGAATTCCTGTCTATGTGTGTGTCTTTTATACCTACAATATTTATTTAAAATGCAATAATTTTATTAATATTTGAAACATAAATAAACCAACAAAATTTATGTATATAGGCATTTTTGTAAATTAATTTTTTCGTAGAATAATTCTCACATCACTCCAAAGGTCTAAAATTCTAGTTATGACAACGTTATACTTATAGGTGAATAAATATTTTTTCAACTTACCTAAACACAGAAGGACGCGATAATATAAACAGTGTTGTAAATAAATGATCCTAGAAACAATTACTAAAGGTAGGTCATGAAAACTGTAAAATGAAAATGAAATATATATATTTTGTTACGGGGCCAATCGAGCTTTTTCGACGAGCCGTAACTAGCTTGATGGAAAAGGCCTACAGCTTAGCTCAGAGGAGTAGGGGGAGTTCGTGCAAATCGCTTATGGGAGAAAATCTTTAGTTGTGTACAGGGCGAGTCAAAATAAGTGGGCGCCACCTTCCAAATCCAGCTGATGTAGGTCCTCGTAGAAGGCCGAGAAGCCAACAGCTTACGGGAACGGAACTTACCGTGATTGTGCCTCCTCCTATATATTTAAAGCTTGCAAAATTCTTACACCAACAAGTACAAAAGACACAATAAGAGACAGAAAACTTTAAAACACATATAATGAAATAGTTAAAATATGACCGTACAGTAAAATGACACAATGTTATAACGCAAAAAGTTTGAATTGCAGAATTTTAATTCTTGAACGTTCAGAGAAACTCGCCGCCGTTGACGCACAATGTTTATATTATAATGAATTTGTGTGACCAATGGCGTAATTTACAGGAAGATCGCTTTTAGGTTGCATAAAAAAAAGGTTCAATATCGCGAATTTTGCAAGTTGACGCGAGCAAAAAAAGGTTTATTTTACACTGCACAACAAAAAAAACTGGTTCTTTACCTTGAAGTTCGGAGAAGACAGGCACAACTCCGTCGATTTCCGGTTGCAGGGGCAAAAAGAGAAGGAAGACAACGTTCTTTGGGGTAGCGTTGGGACGAGATGTAGCTGTTACACCCCTGTAGAGTGACAAGTTGCTTCCAACTAGGTCAGTTAACGTAGAGACAGAAGCGAGACTTTTTCGGACGACGGGAACGAACCAAATTCCAGCAAAACACTTGCACGATTTCCTTTTTTTTGCTTTTCACTTCATAAAAATCCGAACTGAATTCGACAGGAGCAATTAACTTAAATTGTCCAACACCAAAGCGAACCTTCTGTTATTATTTATCCGACTTTAAGTCGATTTGATTATGCTCTACAGCAAACGGTAATTCGGTAAAATTAACAGAAGCGCCAATGAAGGAAAAGAAACTATCTTCGAAGTTACGTCCGTCTATCTTAAACGTCTAGCTTCCACTTTCTTTACGGCCCCCGTACGGGCGACCGGAACCATCAGAGATGTAAAATTGACTGACTTAAAAATGCAACGGGGATTTGCACTCTCCCAAAAGATATTGCACCATATTACGAAACGTTATGCAAGAGTTCTAGAAGGAATTTTTAACACGTGCAACTGCCGAGATCAACACTTCCGAGAATTTGGTCGGCAGAAAATCAGGCTACAAAAAGAAACTTTCAAGGTTTAAGGGAACCGGCCTTCCATAACTCAATTTTCAAGACAAAACAAAATGGCGAAAATGGTAACCCAAAATAAGACTTCAATTAAAATAACGCTATTAATTCCTACGAAGCGGCAAACAAATTAAGAAATCAATTCCTATGAAGCGGCACATTTTAAAATGAACATAACAATTTATAAGAGTTTATTCATTTATTAATGTAGAAATAAATGCAGTCGAACCTTGCTATCTCGAACCTCCATAACTCAAATTTTTTATTACTCAAACTAAAGCTTGTTTCTCAACACAATGTCTATTCCAATGTTAATATTTTTATATTGGTAACTCTACTTTCAATAACTCGAATGTTTTCAAGTCAAAGCTTTTATAATTCCCAAGACTAGGTTTGCTAGTATAGTTCTTATGATGAGTATTTTTCAGTTTCGGATTGGCTCTTTATTTGATACCACAAACTGAACATATTTCTACCTTTGTTAGCTGCTCGCACATTCATATTTCCGACAAAGACGTATTTCGTAGTGACATGCGAACGAAACAACACCAACAGTGACACGTATTGTGTCGGCTGACACGTTTAATAGAAATAAATAGAGATACTTGAAGAATGTTGCGCTTTTGCATTCAAAAGTCACTACTTAAATCTGTTTCCAGTAGTATTTAAAATGTTTTAGAGGTTTACATGTCAATATTTTATTTTTCAAAGTTACCTTGTTGTTTATTGCTGAAATTTATTTTATACACTTTAGGAACTTTTATTTTGCTGGGAAATAGTTCTGTAGATGTCCTGGTTCATTTAGGTTTTGTGGAAATTGGTATTAAGAGGTTGAAGATAAATGTTTTTACAGTTACTGGAATGTATTCTTGAAAACACGATTGTACTGAGCCAGTTCAACATTGGATGTTAGTTGGTGTTTAGCTATTGTAAAAAGAAAACGCTGTTAGAAATGTCGGGAAATTTTTTGAATGCGCAGTGTCAACAGTTTGTGTTAAATGTATTCGATTATTTTACACGCGAAAAAGACCCATTACGCGACGTTGTAGCGGTTCGGGAACGAGTTGCAGATGCATTAAAATTAAGTTTACCCACCATACGGAAAATCGTGCAGCAAAGGAGAGACAATCTTCCATTAATAAAAAAAAGTGCACAGTTCCAGAAAAAAGTTAAAAACCGAAGACTTGCCCGAAACATTAAGAATGACAGTTAGAGATGTAGTGTACAGAATGTACGTTGAAAAAAATCATTGCATATTTTACTCATACTGTTTACGCCTGTTTTACCATTTACCATTTTCAAGAATACGTTCCAGTAACTGTAATTACAAGTTTCCCAAATTGTATAAAATAAATTTCAGCAATAAACAACATTGCAAGTAAAAACTCTTGGGTAACTTTAGAAAATAAAATATTGCCATATAAACTTCCAAAACATTTTAAATACTGCTGGAAACAGATATAAGTAGCGACGTTTGGATGCATTCTTCAAGTATCTCTGTTTCTTTCTGCTAAACGTGTCAGCCGATAGAATACGTCACACGGACGGTGTTGGTGTTGTCTCATTCGCAGAAGTCACTACGACATACGCCTTTGTCGGAAATATGAATCTGCAAGCAACTAACAAAGACAGAAATGCGTTCAGTTTGTGGTATGCAAATAAAGCGCTAATCCGAAACTGAAAAATGCTCAGTGTAAGAACTATAGTAAATATTTCTGTAACGCAAAGTTAAATTTCTCAGAAATAATTGCTGGTTTTTACAACACTACGGTGGTTTATGGCAGTTGCGGTAAATGACCGTTTACACTTATGGTGGTGGTATGTCAATTGAATTTAAATACTATAGTACAGCTTCATTGTAGTCATCGAACAGCGCGTAATTTCCGTTCTTGCAATATAATAAAGATTAAATATAAATGTAACTTTTGAGCTACTCTTTATAACTCGAATATTCGATAACTCAAATTGTGTTTGATTTTCCCTCAACTTTGACTTATCAAGGTTCGACTGTATGTTGCAACTGGAGTAAAAACCATCACAAAGTATAATTTAATAGCTGGCTATTAAATAGTAGTTAGCCACCACAATATTTAGCCTTACCTAAATAGGTATGCTAACAACTAGATTTCTATCTTCAGTAGCAACTGATGAATTTAGACTATCTAAAGCTGAAACACTATCTCATGACAAGTTACTCACCAAGTTTATAATGAAGTCTGACATTTACATAAAAATTACATAAGAAATTTTTCACAGATTGCTATGGCAAACTATTCCCTCCGACTATTAGATGAAGAGTGAGCGGGAAAGTATGAAGAAAAAAGTCATGGCGTTGAAAAATTACAAAGTGATATTTTAAAAAGTCAATTGCAGTAGCCTAGGGATTGTCCCGTCTATATTAAGCTTTAGAATCTGACAATATGAAAATTGTAACTGTCACACAGTTTGACATACAGGTAAATGTCATTCAAAGCTCATTACAGGTGACTGCAGACGGAATAGCTTTTTTTCTAGGCTTGCTGCAATTGACTTTTTAAAAAATCACTTTGTATCTACAATATATATTCAACCCTTTTCGAGATGAGATTTTAGCTAGGGAATAACGAACGATCAGCTGTTAGAAGCTCCCTTTGCAATTAGTTTTCCTATCAAGTAATTCATAGTGACTGAAGTAAGATCAAAAATGTTGATTGACGTAAACCCCAAGAAAGCGCCTTGCTATATGACTTAATCACAGGAAGTGTGTAGAACGAACGGACAGAAGAAGGTATAGAATATATTACTCCATTATTATATAATGTCTCATCCTAAGACTGAGTTGCTATCCCGACCAATAAAAAGTAGCACAGGTTATGGTTATTCCAAAGCCTTACAAGCTTCCAGAAGATGTAGCATCGTACCAACCGTTAGCCTACTGATCATACATTCTAAGGTCTTCAAGAAGTTATTCTTGAAGAGGATGAGAATACCACTATATAAAATTCAGTGTTAGTTGACCAAGTGGAGCCTTAAAGCAAACAAAACCAAATCCGCCCACGTGTCATTCACTACGCCTAAGGAAATTTACCCAAAATTTGTATTAAACAACCACGGAAAATATCTTGGATTACATCACAATCAACTTCTCATCTAGGAAAAACATATATGTACAAAGCGAAAGCAACTTGCCGTGCTGTTTAAGAAAAGGTACTGACTCATTAATCCAACGTCCCAATTCAATAATAATGATAACCTGCTGACCATATTAGAATCCGCATTTACCTACGGATTCAGCTGTGGGGTTTTGCTAGTAACTTTAATGTCGAGATACTACAACGTTTCCAGCTTGAAGCACTACAGGATATCACTAACGCTCCATGGTACGTTCCAAATCAGGTAATACGTCGCAATTTTGAAACATACCATCGGACAAGAAATCACTAAATATAGTGCAAAATATATCGATAACCTTAGTATCCACCCAAGCAGCTTGAACTTACTATACAATACACTTAAAGTGCATACACTTAAAAGATTTGAACTTTAGGATCTTGATGAATTTGAAATGATGGGTCAATGGATAATACTTTATATGTCTGAATGTCTATTGAAGACAGATTGTAAATATTTATGAAGGCAATACAAAGATTATGTGATTTCGCTATTCTTTATTATGAGTGTATTGTATTTCCCAAAAAAACACCTAAACTGGCAATCCTACGAATAGACATCATAGACCATCAAATGCGAGTTATATTTAACATGTGACTGCAGTAGTTGCATACTGCAAACCATAAAATGCATAATTTTGAAGGGTTATTTGTTTAACGGCGTTATCTTAAGGTGCGGCTAATTCGCGTTATCTCAGCTCGTCAGTCACGTGCAAAGTCCAACTACACCGATTGGTTGCTAATTAGAGGTGTGTTAATGAGGTGTTCGTGACATCTAACGGCACTGATAGCGGTGGGTGCGCCGATGAAGATGTTCAGATGCTGCACGCGCCCCCGCACCCTATATTCTCCCGGCCGTACCAAGGTAATACACGAAATGACACTTCTTGGCAATTTCTGATGAAAAGTTGCGTGTTTGGCACAATCGGTGGGCGAGCAAGGTTCGTGATGCGGATACACCGGGCGAGTGTCTAAAGGCAGTCAGTCAGCAAGTGGGGCCACCCATTTTTCAGTAATTTCCGCGCGAAGGGAAGCCGCCCGACGGGGGGTGCGCCGCGTGGCCCTTGCCCTACCGCGGGGGGCCCTGACAGACCGTAATTAATGTACAGGTTGCATGTGTGTATGAGACCCGCCCTGCCGCCCCCTTGCCGCGGACATGAATATTTATATCACGAGCTCCGGTTCTCTCTTTTACAAATATCAAATCGTTATCAGAGCGGGCGTTTCACTCAAAACACCCATAAAGAATTATCCAATCTTACTGTTGGGTCATACCAACCAGGGCATGTAACGAATTCGGTTCTCACGCGTCTGATGGCTCCTGCATGTTGTCGTGCTCGTTTAATTGAAACACACGCGTTTTGATTTTTTAAACTGGCGACTGTCAATTTCGTTGGATTATGAACTTTAAAGAAACATACATTTATTCCACAAACTAGTTATCTACGTATGTGAACATTTCGCCGATTCCGTTAAATAGCCACAAAACGCAAAGTTCTTCGCAATCGTTAAATATATAGTTTACGAATCATCACCATTGGAGCTCTTTCCAAATTTTCTTCGTTGGAAATCATTTTTACATCTAAATTGTCGAGAACTACAAAAAATATATGAGCAGCCTCGCCAATTTTGAAAATCATAACATAAAATTTAAAAAATGTAGAACTGACCACAAAAAGATTTATAGGAGAAAATATGGAATAAAATAACATTATTTCAGAAAACTGTGTTACTGTATCCAAATTCTCCAACAAAAATTTATTGTAAGTGCCTCCAGCCGATTCTATGATTGAAACCACAATCAACTTGAATTCCATGTTTACGATACTCCATTTACATTGGGGGATGTATACACACCCAAACACCTCTCTTGGCTACAGTATTGTTTCAAAGTAATCATAATTCTCCCTAAAACAAATATCGATAATATTTCCGAAAATGTCCATAGAATGTTATCTCACTGCCAGAGGCGCTAAGCGTTAGACTCGCGAAAAATGCATTGGCTCCACCAGCCGCACCAAAATATTTAAATAAATAACGCGTGCCTGTAGAAATTATGGTTTGGAATTTATATGTAGGTAGTCCGTATTATGAAGTGAGAGATATAATTTTGATCTAAATGTAATATATACTACATTTAGATCAACAAACTCTATAGTTTATTAAAATACGAAATAATGAAATAAGAACTGAACCTAAATAAAACAAGCAAGATACCATTTATTCTTCGAAATAATCATTTAAAATGTTTTGCAGAAGACATTTTTATAAATAATTGGATTTTATACCATGTCCATTTTTGCACGATACGACCATAACTTTCTTATTTTGTTTGCAACACCCGCTATATTTTTAAGTATTTGGAGTCAAGTTTATATGCTACGTGACAATATGTACTCATGTGGTTTTTTATAAGTATTTTTCTGCTGTTTGTAGGTTTTAATAAAAGCATATTTTACATTTTTTCCTCAATATCCGCATTCCAACACAATGGTTCTAGGTCCTTTGCGCGCCATCACTTGCCCGCCGTCTGTTGCTAGCCAAGAAAGTTGCTCGGCAATCAATTTGCTCGTGGTACTAAGTATAACTGTACCAATGCAGAAAAACTAGTTTAAATTTTTTTACGAACTTTCGTTTGTATAATAATTTAGTACATCTTTTGATTCACAGCAAACGGTATTCGTAGTCCAGCACAGTTCGCGCTGGTCAGTACTCGAATGGGTGAACCAATATAGTGGCATATGCAACCCGTCGTGCTTCGGAGGGTACGTAGAACCGTCGGTCCCAGTTATTATACAAACATGCTTGACAATCGTAAACCATCTAGTGGAACTTCTCTTCTCTGTTCGAACGGTCCTGCCCGACATACGTGCAAAGAGGGCTCATAGAACCTACTCCAATGTAGGTAATTAACAGGCCATCGGCCTATACACCGAAGAAGAAAATACCATACGTTCAGGGAGAGTATTATTTTTTTAAATAGATTATTTTATGAAAATATTCGTTTCCACACTAAACATTCAGAAAACTGGTTCTTATAAAATCAAGTGATTTTTGTTAAAATCTCCAACTTTTTTTAAAGTTACTTAATTGTAAATTATAATCAATATTTATTTTTTAAGAACGTTGAACCAATTCCTTGACTATTAAAAATCATGATTTTATACATAACCTAGCTATTAAGTGTGATACAAGTAAAATTATTTTTCTTTACAGCGCAGAAGTCCGAGTAAATAACGGTCGATTAAAATTTTTGGAAACTTTTCTGTTTCTATGACATTAACGCAACATGCACCATAAAACAACATAAAGAGCAAGTACACTTCTAGTAATTTTAGTAGGAACAGAAAAACAATTATTATGTGTGAATTCAACTATACAGATAATATTTTAGGAGTATTTAGTATAAATTGTTTGTCGAACAGCTGTTCGGCAAGCAATCGGCGTGGCGAATAAATAGTTGTCGAGCAAAGAGATCTGCGAGCAAACGACAGGCGAGCAAAAGATGGCGAGGAAGTGGCGGTCGCCCAACACAATGCAAAATTTTGCAATACTTAAAAAAATATCACAGCTCAAAATGAAACGGAAACACAATTTATTAAGTTAAATTATAAAGTAATGAGCAAAACAGGATATTTTTAGTGCGATTTTGTAATGTTCTACGCTATGTATTTGAAATAGTAAATTTAAAAACATGTTTTCTATATTTACTGAAAATATTGAACTTCCTCACTTGTGCTTTATTTGTAGTTTACTTAATGTGTATTTACTGCTGTTAATCTATTGTTGCTCTTTTGTCTTGTAAAATTAATTACGTTTGTTTTTTTTTATTTTTACATAAATGGCATTGTTGAAAAAATGTTTTCACCTTTATAAGGAAATGATTTATTTCAGTGCCTTTTGTGTTTCCTAACCTAAGTTTTAGTTATATTTAATTATTGTTAAATAAACTGTTTTCTATTAAAACCTAAATTATATATGAATATGATTAAAACTAATAAAAATTGAAAACGGAGGTTCTGTAGTAACATGATTTTGTGGTGCGGATCTTGTAGCATGTGATCAAAAACTTTTCAAATTAGAGAGGGCTGTGAACATTTTTTACATATCTGAAATTGAACTATAAACATATCCCATTAAACAACTGTTAAATTAAAACAATTTATTCGCCTCTCCAAATCTGTTCAATCTAATTGTTGAAATTTGTTTTATTTGTATACTTTTTAAAATGAGATGTATTGCGACGAGATACTATTTGACGTTAAGTTCATTTTACTTGTCTCTACATTCGAGGAAATAAACACAACGTACAGCCGGCAAGTAACATGACAGCTACGACATGCCTTGTAGCACTCACAGCCAACCCCAATTTGAAAACTTTTTCATCTTATAAATTCTAAATTCTAAAGCTGAAGTTGTCGATATCTTTTACTACACTAATGATGTCATACGACCCCACACATATACTTAGAAGCTATATCCCGCTGAAGTGTTTACGAAAATAAAATCAAACTAGAGCGAGGTTATTCTGTACTTCTGTGTTAGTTAGGTGTGAATATATTTTTTACCGTCATGTGAAACATAAACTATTAGTAGGATTTACAGTAGGTAAGTATGTTAAGCTACCATAATTTCAAAGAAATACCGCACATACTTGTTAAAAACAGTTTAAAGAGTGAGATTACACCTTTGCCGGTAATCCGTGTTTGTGCTGTCATTAAAATTTCAATTGGTGGGGCGCTAACGTCAAATAAGATATCGACTTTTAAAATAATTGTGCAAACGGTTCTATCTTACAAAACTGTTTTGAGTGCCATCATCTAAATAGAAATCGTTTTTATATCATTATTTATAGTAATAGAGAGGGTTAACGATAAGCGATAAAACCTTGGACTTGAGAAAAATCAGAATCTTCGAATACAACCAGTTAAATCACATGTTCTTTCTGGACCGTGGTGTAAGTGAATCGTACTCGTTTTCATAAAATAGCATTGAACATGTATTGTGTGTATATTTTTGACTAAGACAACTCAAAAGTAGTTAAAACTGAAAATATTGATTGGCAAAACACCAAACAGCTTGAATTGCTTAATATGTGCTTTAGTGGTTTGTACACCAGCGTGTTAATTAATTCCACGAATGTCATCACTCATCAGTCAATTTTTGGGGGGCTCGCGCCCCTTTAACTATTTATTTCTTCCACTCACAACATCAATAATACACTTGAAATATTATAAATAATTCACAGCAAAAGAAACAAGACGGAATTTTCAGAATTTCAGTTCTTATTCTTTTCAAATATTCACTAAGTAGGTTTGGGAAACACCAAAGTTTATTTGCCAACGGCTAGAGTTAAGATATGCAAGTAATCGCTTGCCTGCCTATGTGAAGTTTGACAAATAAGTTCGTTAAACTTTATAATTTCCATTTTTTTATTAATTGCAACCTCTGTCGAATTTAGAACGTTGAATATCCGCCTCCAAAATAAGTCTTTCTTCAATGTTAACGATAAATCAAAACATAACTGAAATACAGATCCTTGTTCACAAAAGATGGAAATATAGGTTAGCGCATCATATGTTTTTAAAAGCTTAATGATTTTAGGTCTATCTAGTTCGTGGGTAGAAGTAATAAAAAATAACTTCTGGGGGATCTCGTACCACAAACTCGGTTAGAAGTCATGCAGGTACCTCGACCACATAAATCCAAGACGATTTTGAATTCCAAAATTGAGATGGACGCTAAACCTTCATTAATTGAACTAAATAAATAACTTGTAATATCATTAGAACTTAAGCTTGAAAAAGCGGCAGCAAACTGTCCTAAAACAAATTTAAGTTTAGAGCAGGATCTACATGGAAAACACAGTAAAAGACCAGAAGTGGAAGTACTAGGAAGGTAATACACATGCGTAGGGTAAACGTACCTATGCCACGAGCTTAATTAACACGAACAATAATTAAAAAGCAACTTCTAATCACTAAAAATATCAAAATTGATAGTAATTTGATAAATATAGAAATACGTCTATATTTGCCGAATGTTCTGTTTCATTTCATGCAAACATTAAATTTGAATAATCGAAAAAAATACGTACTTGATATATATTTTTTAAAGGTTACATACAAGGTAAATGCTTGTGACACCTCTACTATTGTCAATATTACAATTTACTTTCGGCTTAGACCGCGACGTCATTTGGGAACTACATCCAGCATTATCAGGTAGGGGCCAACATGTAGCTTGTCTGCCTTTACAAGCATTTGCTCTAGAAGTTTGAGCAATATTTGTTCCTATGCCTAAGCAGGGCTGTGTGCTTAGATTATTTAAACCTTGGGGCGGACAAGGATTGGATCTTAATGTATTTTGTTTACCAGGACAATAATACTTAATCGGCTTATGCCAGTTTGTAAACCCATGCAAACTAACGTTTCGCAAGGCATTGCAGCTTGCATCTTCAGAGTGAATAGAACACTGACAGTGCATAAATTGTAATATTGACAGTTCAAGAAACCGCGAAAGCCTCAAAGAATATACCTCTACTATTGGCACAGTTTGCACTAAAATATTGTTTAATCATGGACATTTTACAAAAAATTACAAATAAACAGTACTAAGCATTGTCAGACAAACAGTTTGCGTTTATCTTGTTTACTCTCCTCTCCTCCTCCTATTGGTAAATCAAAATTTATATCTAAAATATAGGATTTTGTTAACTTCAATTAACAGTATTGACGTATTCTGATTTTATGTAGCACTTCAGTCAGTTGTTAGAAATGCTTTCATAAATACATCCTGCAACTCTGCCTTTGTGTTGATTTCGTTGTTATCTTCTTTTCTAATCGTATTGTTTAGTATTTATTAACTAAGTCATTATAATGCCAATCTACCGATAAGTATAAGATATGGAAAAAAAATAAAAACGCAAATAGTTCTAACTTTGCTAGTATTCTTCATACAACAAGAGTACTACTTGATGAAATTCACTGACGTTATTAAATGTTTGTTGGTATAAAGAAAAAATTTAGTCCAGTCAAATCTGGTGATCCTGCTGGCCAAGTTTCAATCGCAGCATATGTGATCTGATTTTTTATTTGCTTTCTTTATTGATTAAATGTGTATTACGGCAAACAGTTTTTTGTTTATAATTTTATTATTTGTTATTACCTGTATATGAAATTAATGTAATTATCTTTCCGTAACAAATTTCTCGACAAGATCAACGCAATAAAGGCAAGGATTGAAAATAATACATAATGAAAATTAATTATAGATAATATTCATAATAGCAAAGAATTGTATATGTTTGTAAAATGTGTAATCATATTTTGCTCTGATCGTTTTTATGTTCTATATCCTAGAAGGTTTTCTAGGTTAAATATAATTCTATCTATATCCCTAAATTTTGGCTAGCAAATTAAACGTACATTAATTATACATATTCATATGAGCGCAGTGTCACAATTTAATGTTAATTTCAGATATAACTAACGCTTATAGATTACTTGTCACTGTTATCAAACCTAAACCATTTTTGTTGCAGTATCATAAAAGCGAACAATAATTATATAATATTTATTTCTCAAATTTGTTCTTTCTTCATTTAAACTAATAATATTGGTTCAAGTAAGCCAACAAGGCTTGTCTGACACGGCACAGAATTTTGCACAAAATTCTGTAAAGAATTTTGTACAAAGTGTTTTTACAAAATTTTGTACCGGGCCATACAAACTTCTGTGAGCAACATTTTGCACAAAATTCTACACTTTCATAGTCTGAAATATGTACAGTTTTGTTCAGAATCTACTTTTACTGGTCTTAAATGATCATAGAGGGCAGAGAGGTAAATAATCACGACATGATTATGCCCCCGTGCCGCCACGCCGACGCTTACCAATACCACATAGGAAACACATACATAGAGCATCCCACGGTGAGAGTGCAGTACAGGTTCTTATGGACTATGGAAACCTTACGACACTTGACCGTAAAACATTGCCAAATGTAAGCACTTGAACGGCAGTATAGGTTTGCTTAAATGAAGTAGATCCAGGCAAAGGATGTCCAACTAACTCTTAATCCCTAGTTTCACCGATAAGCTGTTTGTATAACATTTGAAGTAAGTTTTGCAACACTGGTGTCTGTAAGAGCTTCTACTACACTTTCACCGTGAGAGACTCTATAGGTGGTGTTGCGCTAACCCTGCCCATACGGAATATAATTTATAAAAGTAAAAAAAGACGTACCCTAAAACACAGCAGATGATACAATACACAATGCCAACAAATTAATAAGATTCGTGGTAAACAGCAGTAAGCAATTATTATGAAACCTTGAGACTTTTAGTATATTTGACATTTAAATCATGAAATATTGACAAACGCACGACGTATTTGCTATTCAATCTTATTTTAGCATATTTTGTAGCTAGTATTTGAATCTTCAAATTACTACGTTTATACAATTGTTTAACTAAGTAATATTTTTCAGTAATCCATATGATTGGGAGAATATATGACTACCAAAGTAAGTTACTATGTTTGCGTTGAATATTAATGTGTTTAATGATTTCTAAAGGAGCTCCTCGTCAGTCCTTTCCTGATTGGCATCAGAAGTACAATTAAAAGTTGCCAGATGCCTAGATACTGTCAATTATCATTCGTTCGTATGGCTTACACAATAATTACGTATAAATCATTCTCGTGACAGTAAAATAGCTATAGCACATCTTAGAACTTTTAAGATGCCAATTTTTCAGTACATTACAAATTGTCAAAGGGATTGTGTTGAGTAGTAATACTATGTAACGTATTAAATAAACGACGTCACAAATAATTGTGACGTGCTTACTTAGCTTACTACCCCAAGTACCACTACTTTTTTATTTCAGAAAGCTGTATGTTTTCGGATTTCATTTCTTGATACTTGTCCTACTTACTATTGACTTGTATATGTCGATTTTAAGCTTGTTTTGAATAAACTTGCCAAGTAATGTAAATTCCATATTTATATAAACTTTCGTTCTCGTTTTTTCACAATATTACTTTGTGTCTACTAAGATTTATTTCTTTGTTCAAAGTAATAAGTATAAACAACGTTCACTTGTTACTGGTGATCAAATAATATTCCCAGACAATAGCATGATTTTCTGTTCCTGAATGCAGTACGTACGCGCATTAATAGACAAATGTAACAAGAAGTAATTCAGTTTCCATATCACACTTGATATTAAAAGTCTTTAGCACCAAGAGTCATAGGAAATATTGAATTGGATAATAAATATGTCTCAAATGGTAGCTGATGGTAAACCAACAACAATGGCAACAAATACTCTCGCTCATTAGCATCAATTTGAGGGAGAGAAAATAATTTCCTAAACAACAGAGGAGTCGAGGCTAAACAGTTTAACCGTTACTAGCTAACATGAAAGTGTAAGGTGCTTATTCGAGCTCAGCGTTCCGGATGTTATATTGGCGTATGTAGTAACAATTAACACCTACTATAACCGGCGTATTAACCAGCACACAAGTGCAATAATAATTAGAAACCGGATATGAAAAGGTCCTTATTCCCGCGTAGAACATAAAGCCTAATAGAACCCCACGGATGCTTTAAGGTGGCAGATTTTGCTAACGTAACGCATAAATGGGCGTGCAACGACCAGGTTACTTAAACTGCGATACCTATAAATTAATTAACTCGTGCTTAAACAAAGCTACCGCAATTACACTTACTTTTATGATAGCATTTAGGAGCTTCATTGTGCCTTGTGACGACACGTGAAATTGCAGATAGAAATGCAAATGCCCGTGGAGATTTGTAGTGGGAAATTTTAAGAGCAATAAAAACAATTCGCATTTGCGTTTTATAACGTGTACTAACACTACGGAATCACAGCAGCATTTGTAATAATTGAAAAGGTGTTTTAACTGCAGGTACATAAAAGTAGAAATAATAAAATAATATCATAAGTGAAAATACAATATATGTATGAAATAAATTTTATAAGATATTGGTATTTAATTATAATAAGAACAAAAAAGTTTTGTAATTATTTATAAGATAAACAAATAAGCTTACAAATGATAGTAAATAGTAGTTTAGTAATTCTTTTAAACATGTGGAAATTAGAAAGTTTGTTTCAAAGGAGATACATCTTTTACTGCATCCCAGTATGTTAGCAATTGATTTTCAGGATATAGTTCTTACGATGAGCATTTTTCAGTTTCGGATTAGCGCTTTATTTGCACACCACAAACTGAACGCAGTTCTGTCTTTGTTAGTTGCTTGTAGATTCATATTGCCGACAAAGAAGTATGTCGTAGTGACATCTGCGAACGAAGCAACACCAATATTGTACGTGTGGCGTATTCTATCGGCTGACGCGTTTAATAGAAAGAAACAGAGATACTTGAGGGATGTCGCACTGATGCAGCCAAACGCCACTACTTAAATCTGTTTCCAGCAGTATTTAAAATGTTTTGGACGATTATATCTCAATATTTTATTTTCGGACGTTACCTGTAAAAGTTTTTATTTATCATGTTATTTATTGCTGAAATTTATTTAATCCACTTTGGGAACCTCTGTTTTTTCTGGGAAATACTTCTGTAGATATCTCGGTTTGTTTTGGATTGTGGAAATTGGTATTAAGAGGTTGAAGATAAAATAATAGCATTTTTGTTATACAGCCATTAAAAGGTAATTACAGTTACTGGAATATATTCTTGAAAACACGATTGTACTTAGCCAGTTCAACACTGGATGTTAGTTGGTGTTTAGCTATTGTAAAAAGAAAACGATGTTAGAAATGTCCGGAAATTTTTTGAATGCGCAGTATGAACAGTTTGTGTTAAATCTATTTGATTATTTAACCCGCGAAAAAGACAATTTTGGCCCATTACGCTACGTTGTAGCGGTTCGGGAACGAGTTGCAGATGCATTAAAAATAAGTTTACCCACCATACAGAAAATCGTGCAGCAAAGGAGAGACAACCTTAGGTATGTAGTGTACAGAATGTACAATGAAAACAATTATTGTATATTTTACTCATACTGTTTATACGCCTGTTTTACCATTTACCATTTTCAAGAATATATTCCAGTAACTGTAATTACCTTGTAATGGCTGTATAACAAAAATGCTGTTATTTATCTTCAACCTCATAATACCAATTAAACAAATTAAATTAAATTAAATTAAACAAACCGGGATATCTACAGAACTATTTCGCAGATAAAACAAAGGTTCCCAAAGTGTATAAAATAAATTTCAGCAATAAACAACATGGTAAATAAAAACTCTTACGGGTAACTTCCGAAAATAAAATATTGACATATAATCCTCCAAAACATTTTAAACACTGCTGGAAACAAATTTAAGTAGTGACGTTTGGCTGCATCAGCGCGACATCCCTCAAGTATTTCTGTTTCTTTCTACTAAACGCGTCAGCCGATAGAATACGCCACACGTACAGTATTGGTGTTGTTTCGTCCGCAGATGTCACTACGATATACGTCTTTTTCGGAAATATGAATCTGCAAGCAACTAACAAAGGCAGAAATGCGTTCAATTTGTGGTGTGCAAATAAAGCGCTAATCCGAAAATGAAAAATGCTCATCGTAAGAACTATAATATCTAGCAAACAAAACCCTTGAAATGGAAGTTTTCGAAATTGCAGTTAAAAATAAAGCACAATACTTCCCCAGGGTATGAATCAGGTATAGTAGAACCAAACTTTTAGCAGCGAATGTTTAAATCCCTACTCAAATGCAATTACCAGTCAGCAGATAGCATGTAATCTCTGAACAATAGCTTGGTACTTGTTGGTCTGTGGCTGCATTTAACTTTCTTGGCAATGGCAGTAAAATCCCACGATGCAACTTTTTATTGAAACTGGGTATAATTATAATATAAGTACATATATTATAAAATGTTATAATAAAAGTATCTAGCTAAAATTAAATTAAAATTACCGGATGACTGACCATCTATTCTCTGAATATTGTTAAATATCTAAACGCTATAATGAGTGCTGTTGTCCACTAACGATGTAGGTAATCATGTTAAATTTATTTTACAATAAGAATGATTTGTTTCCGACAGTATACTAATTTGGTTATTGTTCTGGGTAAATTGAGTCGTAATTTTGACCAGACGCATCATGGCTTCTTGAAAACCTTTCGAAATAGTCTACAAACTAATAAATAATAAATAATGGAAAGCGATCGCATTCTACGGTTATGGGACGAATACCTTAAGATGATTAATTTATACAGTAGCCAAAATCGATCAATAATTTGACGTCATCAGAATAAGTTAGACTGATAATTAAACGAAAACCGTCATAGATGTTCCACCTTTTAGAGGAAAGGGCATAATAATTATCGATGCTGGTAGTGAAAATGGTTTCGTTAACAACTGTTTGAAATTATCAACAAAAAACATTAGCAGTTGAACGCCGAAATGTTTGAAAATTGGTTTTGCACATTTTTACTTCCCAGCATTCCAGCAAAGAGCGTGATTGTGCAGAATAACGTATCTTACCATTCCAGGCAAATTAAAAAGATACCCCACCAAAGCACAAAAAAAGCACTAATTATACAATTTTTAAATAAAAAAATAATATTTCTATTCCTGGCAATGTGAAAACTAAATCAGCTTTGTTAAACCTACTAGCAGAACAGAATTTAAAAAATTATATTTCGTTGATGAAACTGCCCTTGTAAACGGCCATAATGTTTCTAGATTACCGATTGAAATGATGTGGAGTACTTTGAAAACAAACGTCAGAAAAAGAAATACTTTTCCTAGATTAAGCGACATTGTTCTGGGTCTTATCAGAGATGTTGCTTGTGAAATTGATAAACATTGGAAAAATTACGTGGAACACATCGTTAAGGTTGAACAGAAGTATGTTCCAAAATATGAAATCAAACCTTTAATAATTGATTTAGGAGCTGATTCATCTTCTGATATCTCAGAATTTAGTGACATCGACTCTGACTAAATTAAACAAATAATGTGTATAATATGTAGCTTAAAGATAAAGTATTATTTTAAGCATTTGTGGTTGTATAAGATATTTAATTATCCATTCACAAATTTTCCTGAATACGTTCTGGATCGCCTACATGAAACGACCCTAACACTTACAGCTTATCTTTAAGCCAACAGCTTAACATTCGCTACTAAAAGTTTGGTCCAACTTTATGTGGATGATATTTTTGCCGTTTTCGATGCTACTACAAATAACATCGATGATTTCGTTAACCTACTAATTTCCAAATTTCGGTCAATAAAATTCAAGTATGAATTAGAAAAAAAAGGACAGTTCCCGTTTCTTGACGTATTAGTTAATGTTTTCAACATAAAATGGCGGCCTTTAATTTTTTGGTTCATAGACTACTTACCGTTGCAATAAATTCAAATCGATACCAGATTGAAAATTGGTATTTCAAAAAATATTGCTTCCTACAATGGTTTCTCTCCAGACGTGATCGATAATTTAATTAGAAAACGTAAGCTAAGATTAAATATTCGTAATTCCACAGCTTTACAAAGTTTCCACTTTGAAGAAATCACCAGAAATTTCATCAAAATTCCGTTCCACCCCTTAACCAAAGACCAAACCAAAAATATAAACAAATCAATTCCAAAATTGTATTTTGTTCAAATAACAACATTGCGAACTTGGGACACCCTAAAGACAAAGTGAAAGCTTTGGAATAGTCGAGGATTTACGAAATTGAGTGTTCTCATTGTAATGGAAAATATATTGGGCAAACTAAACGTAATATTGAGATTAGGAACAAAGAACATGTAGTTCATTTCAAAAATTGTTAAAGGAAGTGTCTCCAACAAAAGAATTAAATTGTTATGAGAGCATTCATATTTTTAAAAATAGGGGGATCTCTTAAATTCAGGTAATGGACCAATTCCTAACTTGGATTTCATTTATCTGTTGAAAATAGTTTCTTAACCGGTTAGGCGTAATGAATCGTAACGGGAATTTAGTATTTAAGCCTTTGTTAAATTATTATTATTAATTGTTGACTTGGTGTAGGATTTATCTCCAGGGGTATTCCTCATCCAAGTTATTTTAGATAGTTCAAGTTCCTACTGAAGATGGCAGCTTAGTTGCCGAAATTCGTATTTAGGTGTTCTAATGATTATGATGGTAAGGAGTTTTCCAAAGTTTATTTAGTTAAAGTACCGCCTCCAATCAATCCCTAATATATCGTTTGTGCGTGGCGGTATCTCATTTAGCAGAGCGCTCTATTTCTAGGTAAAACGTCAATTATGGCATGTGTTTGATTCCCCAGCCTATTAAAAATCTTGTGCTGCAGCCCATCACAAACCATTCCCCATTCCACATGGCAAGCGTTAAATCTTAAGGGACTACTGAAGTGACTCAAAATAGACTAAAATTAGCGTTTTCTATTGTAATCGTAGCTACGTTGATAGACGACCTTTCCCCTTCTGGATTCAATAACCAGAAGACAACATATCCAAGAATGAAACTAGGTAAAAAAATATGTACTTTTACGACATATGTGAAATTAATTTAGTGAAAATTTTTAGCTTATTACAAACTAGCATCCTTTAAGAACATAATGCACACATTGGCTGCACTTTGTTTTCCAGCATTCAGGTAGACAGCCCTAAACCCTGTGGCGGACAGGGAAACCAATACAATGGTTTATCGATGTAAAAAGTAGCTTAAAATATTTAGTAGCTAGATCGCTTTAGGATCCCCTTAATGTCAAAATCTTCTTTGGAATGTCTGTAGCTCGGATTTAACTTTAAACTGTAGGTCCTCCGTGCCTCCACTTGAGCGTGGAAGAGAAGCACGTTACAGAAAACAGGTTGGTGGCCAGCAGCGGGAGATGAAAGATTGCTAAAAATTAGATCTTTTAATAGCATCTGCTACTTACAACACGTACAACATTTAGAGAGCGAATCCAGCAAGAAGTGACACAATACGTATCCAGATAAAAATAATTATTGCTACCTGCATCCTTCTAAACATTTTCATATGTTTATATGGACTAATTACCAATTTGAAAAATATTTGTAATGATAGATCTTCTCCATAAAAGAATTTCTAAATCAACTGATAAATATATAATTATTTTAATATAACTGATAAGAAACCTAAAAACTAACTTTCTGTGATGTTCTTCGGATTTCTGCTTAAAGAACTCAATTCATAATTTCAATTGCCCATGAAGTACCTCTAAAGCGGATGGGTAAATTGGATGGATTCATGTGTTTTTGCTGAATCCATTGCCTTCTTATCTATTGTATCTAAATCAAAATAAAATACGAAAATTATTTTAACCATTTTGAAATAGTTATGGTTTTATCTATGGAAAATTGTTAACCTAACTCTTCTTACAATCTGTAGTCAGATAAGGTAAAATAAAATAGTTCATCAGATCGGTTAAATTAGCTTCGCTTGTTACATTTATGACTCTTGGTATCTGTATTTCCACATCTGCCTCAAATATAGTGTCTAACTAATTTTCTGAATGTTACTGTTTATTCTATTTAATATATTATGTATATATGTATGACTACATATATTGTTATAATAATTTTGGATTTAAGGAGGGAAATAAAATAAAAATAGATAACTGAATTTTCTTTCGCAATTTGCAATCATATTTTTAAATAGAATGATAAGCTTTAATAAATTAAGGATAAATGGGCGCCAGGTGACAAATTTAAAACTTGTCGCCAAATAATAAACAAAATATACCACGGTATAGCTCTCGAGCATGATTACTCAATTCCCAGAAGTCGGCTCTGTATAACGTTTTGGATTTCTAAGAGACAATGGACATTTAAATGAACTACCAAATACGCATCTAACTCGAGTTGGTTCAACACGTCGGCCGGTCTGCGTACGATAACCTATAAATGCCTGTTAAAAATACTCTAAATAAAACTCGGATAGTTTTATTTATTATTCTCTGGTGTTTCCTCTATTCTCTGGTACTATCGTGCTTCCTGCATAGGTACGTAATATTTGATTTACCTTATTGAGCAATCTCTTCATCCAAATGTGAATATTTTCTAAGGATCATCGATGACCTTCAAGCAGCCTTCCATGCAGCGTCCCAAGCTCCGGTGTGCAGCTATTAATTCTTCAAACTTCGAACAGGATTCTCTTTCTCAAACCTCAAAACTTAACTTTTGTAAGTTAAACTAGCTCACTTAAAAAAAACTCGTTTTATAACTCGAACAAACATATTTTTATTATAATAAATAAAGTTAATTGATTTTTAAATTTCAGGAGCAAAAAAATGCGTGCACTCACACGTAATTACAAAATTGCTCTCTACTTCATTGTTTTTTCAACAAACTTCTTAACAACGGACAAAATCTCCTTAACAACAATGCCATAATTACACAAATATAACCAAAGGATACTTGGATCAAATTACAAAATTGAAATTCATATTATGACAGATAAATAATAAACATAAAAATGTTCATAATTCATCGGCGTCACTGTCCAAACAAGTTCTGACTTTATAAACACATTATACAAATCCTAAATCAACTTCTAAAACACTCTCTGTACTTCACGATTGAGTCAAACACATTTTCACAAATTGTTCCGATAATGCAGCAAATTCCTTCGTGACTTAATAAACATCAGAGCCAAGCTTATACCTGAATTCGAGGCATGTTATTGTATCTTTCTACATGTATATCTTTACATATATAAGGTTTTTATTAAGAATATTTAACAATAATTCTTTTTGTCATAGGTTTATATCAAAATACGAATTTGGCAGTGTTTCCAACCAAGCAAGAAGTTATCTGCGTCTTAGTCTGCCCTTTATTACTGATCACAAAGAAATCGAATTCCAAGACATCATAATAATGAACGAGTATCCTTATAAAAATGATATAAACCGAGCTAACGAGTCAAAATTCATCACAATATATATATATATATATATATATATATATA
>JABXWE010013433.1:0-12765 GCA_014611495.1 Limonius californicus
GTTCATATTAGTTAGGGCTGAAACAGGAAATGATAGAACTGTTTCCGTGTTGATGAAAGTAAACGTTATAAATACCTAAACATCGGAACACGTCAGCGTGAATAAAATAGTATGAGGAGTTGTAAGAAATATCTCTATTAGCTCAAATTTTTGCAGGATAACAGGAAGTGATGCAGTGGAACCGGTGAAATTAACAACTTTACTTGAAAGATTATTTTCTAAGTACCAAAATGAAGAAATATACGGAGTGGTTGAGTAAAAACTATTGTGTATATTCCTAATATAACGTACGTTTATTGCTCACGACATTAGCCCTTTTTAATTATCACGAAATATTTAATTAATCCTACTTTGCTACATAGAACCTTAATCAAATTCGGCCATTGGAAACTCTTAATATGAGTTTGTAAATAAATTCTGTTTTGATAAAATATAAGAATTTTATGCTAGTGAAAATAGCGATTGTGGGATACACGGGACTTGGAGTTTCAGATGGATGTCAGAATGAATTTCCTGCGAACTCTTGACCTGTGCGGTTCTTTTGGTCTTGTAAACCTGATATTGCTGGCGGATAAAATTGCCCTAGAATCGTCCTATTTAGAATTAGCTATAGACTGTAACGTGTTGCAGTAGTTGAAATTAATATAATTCATCGCCTCACTGTTATATCTGTTTACTAAATTTAGTAACTTGTAATTAGTTGATGGACGTACGAGATTATTAATTTAAATCCGACGGGTTGTATTTGTAAAATGGATATCTGAAAATAAAAATATTTTTATAAACGGTGGAACATTAATCAACCTTAGCAAAGAAGGAAGAACTGTATAAGAAATCTGACGAGTACGACCATGAAAAGGCGCACCGAGGTGGAAATAAAGATAAAGAATAAATAAAGATGAAATAAATGTGAAGTAACATGACAACTCCACAAAGCAGTTTCATTGAATTCCATTATTTTCCGAGAAAAATTTTGTTTTAGAGAACTCGAAAGAATCGCAATTCGGCTTGATAAATTAGGGGCAAATTCTCAATTTCAATGAACTTTCGAGGAAACCGACGCGATTTATCATTGTTAAAGTTTAATAAAATAGCGGTGAATGTTAAAACAAAGGTACGAACTATAAAGTCTAGTTAGTATTCCCAATAAGACCGCAACCCTCCTACATAGTTCACTTTAACACCGCCAGGGGATCGCTGTTGTTTTACTCGCCACTGATTGGATAACAACTAATCCCAGTTAATTGAAAGTGGACTGGATTGATCATTTCTGAGCTCACCTCTGGCCTCCCTGCACAGCCGAACTACAGATTAAAGGTCATCTTTCCCCCGAACTCTAATCCAGCCAAAATTTTCGAATCGCGATCCCAATTTCAAACTTCCCCCTAAGTACGTTTGATTAAAATCGAAACTGGGATCATGTCCGGCACCGGATACCCTTCTATTAACCGATATTTTCTCTGTAACGATACTGACACAGGGCTTTACTCAGTTGAAAAATATCGAGGATCACTTACGTTAACGTACCTAAACGCAATTTATTTAATAAAAGGTAATTCGAGCTCTTTATTTCACGCCGACTACGTGTCGAGTTGTCAGGGGTGATTTTTTGATGTAATATGTTACACATGAAATGAAAAGCAAGCTTTGCAACGAATTCGTTCTACGGGTTTATGCTGGAAAACGTGCTCGGTGGTAACAACTTCAGTACAGTGAGTACGCGTTCAACCTGTTTGGTTGTTAAAAATTCCTTTTTGCAATATGTCAATTGAGGAAAAGTATTCATCATCAAAATTATAGTTTGGATAACAAATATTTCTTATGTAATAGCTTAATTTGGTTCTGCAGTAGTGGTTTTAGAAATATTGTCATTAATTTGCATTATATCAAATAAACACACCAATCGATGTTACTAAAACTAGAATTTATCTGGCAAAAAAAAAATGATTTAAACCATAAGTTTAAAGTGGTTTCTTTACGACTTTTTGGGGGTTGTGCAACAAGTTATTTACAACGGGTTTCACATTTAATGTATTTCTGATAACTTTTCACCTACTTACCCTGTTTCAGTAACTAGCTATGTAGGTTTTGTAAACAAAATAAAACACGTTAATACAATAAACAATAAAAAGAATTTTGAAGGTATTTATGAGAACATTTCTATTCTGAATATTGTATTTTGAACAAATGATAATGTTGTTTTTCTATAACATTACTTAAGAATCATATTTGTTCTTACTCGGAAGGAATCCACTTTTCAAGACATAATTAGGTTATAAGTCGTTAACAGCCCTTAGCCCCATCGCTGTGCACTGGCCTCTTCTTTGCCACGTGCTTCTCCTCGGCACTAAGGTAGCAACATGGAGGATATACGGTTTGAAGTAAAATCCGAACGACAGCAGTTCCATAAAAGGATTTTCCAAGACCTTACTGTTGCCAACTGGATTTGGGATTCATGCGTGTTGGGTCGCAGTATAAGACTTAAATGATGGTGAGGCATCGAACCTAAACCATAATCCACGATTTTTTAGAAACCTAGCATTCTACCAATCGATCGATCATCATATTACGGAGGAAGTAACTGATCGTCAAAGATACGTACGCAGGAACGAATTACACATTCTGGAAATAGAAATAAGTGAACTGAATACCTAATTCTTCTGGCTTGTTTTTGGTTTTAGAAATTATTATCTTGCGTTTACGTATTAGTCTTCATCAGAACTGTGATCCTCGTTTGTACCTCTTGCACAGTGTCGAGGCGGTGTGAGGCAAAGCTAAGCTAATTTGTGCTATGCATAGCCGGGCCCAACTCTTGCGGGTTACCGTGTTGGTGCGAAACAGTGCTTAACTTGTCTGGTGTGTGGATGTTTCTGTCTATGGTCTTGTTACTCCTCTAATGCCATCGTAATACGAGGGGTGCTATTAATTTGATTCCTAGTGGCAAATGAAGACCGGGATCCAGTACCAAACACCCAGAATATTAAGACAAATTTCCGACCTCTGGGGTGGTTCGAACCGGGAAGCTTTCGGACTATTATATCCAAAGCCTCTCTGTCTTACCACTGAGCCACGCTAGCCGTTACGTATTAGTCTGTGTTTTTCAAAATACGATGACTTTTTCTAATATAGAAGGATTTTGTTCCGATAGTACAGGGTGAATGCTGCCAAAATTCTAAGGCTGCTGAGCGTCTTTACGCTAGAAGGTGCCCACAGCGTATATATTAATCTAGTAAAGTTTTCCAACGTCTTGCTAACTGACTTCGAATTACTTTTTTTTTAAATACTTTTTGAGCTAGTCAGGAACGTCTTGCTATTCATAGCGGAGGTAACACTAGTCACTACAGTTTAACCACTAATGGGATTAATAACGCCCGTCATTAATTAAATCTTAATCACTGTCTTCAAGTTCAGATAGTATAACATCTTCCGGTAATTTTCTCTTCAACCGTTTATGAATATTTCTTCTTCCAAGTGGGAACGTGTGACTCGCCGGGCAAAATTCTAGTTTTTCGTGATAACGTTTGTAAAGTTTAGATGTGAAATGTTTGATTGTTGGTATATTTAATTCTCGATGTATTTGGTGGGTCCTTATAAACCAAGGGGCATTTAATATTATTCTGAGCACTTTATTTTGAATAACCTGAATTTTATTCATTTGTGTGTCACTGGCATTACACCATGCTGGGCCCCCATAAGTTAAGATGGGTCGAATGATGGTAGTGTATATGACTGCACCGCATTCAATTTTTAAGGGCGATTTTTTATTTAATAGTGGATATAATTTTACCTGCCTTACATGAGCCTCGTTAACTTTCTTATTGATATGGTATTACCACGTTAGCCTCTTGTCAAGGTATACTCCGAGGTATTTAACAGCACTGTCGGCACTATTCCAAGGGATGACTTGGTCGTTGATCCGCAAGTTGTGAACATTTTGCAATCTGCGAAGTGTAAAGATCTTAGCTTCGGATTTTAGTGGATTGAGTTGGAGATTCCACTTGTTGAACCATTGGGTGATAATATCTACACTTAGTTGATTTTGGTTAATAGTGTTATCTATATCTACGCTTTGACTAAGTATAGCCGTGTCATCGGCAAACATAGCAAGTGTAGTGTTTGGTGCTTCCGGTATGTCATGAATGAATATATTGAATAGAAGAGGTCCCAGTATCCAGCCCTGGGGAATTCCTGTTTCTATGGGTTTGATTTCAGAAGTAGCTGAGTTTACAACTGTTGAGAACGAGCGGTTGTGGAGGAAGGATTTCACAGTGCGGACTAGGTAGTTCGGTGTTTTGCATTTTATTAATTTATAAATTATTCCCTTATGCCATACGCTGTCAAAGGCATGTTTGACATCAATAAAGATTGATGCCGTAAACTTCTTGTGTTCAAAGCCATTCTCTATGTATTCAGTGATTCTGTTTAGCTGGTGAATAGTAGAATGGTGATTACGAAATCCGAACTGGAAATGCGGTATAAGGTTTATACTGTTGACGTATGCTGTTAATCTTTTGTTTATGACTTTTTCGAATACTTTTGAAATAGCCGGCAGTAGACTTATTGGCCTATAACTGGTGATTTCGGTGGTTTTCTTACCGGGTTTATGGAACAGTAGAACTTTTGCGTATTACCATTCGTTGGGGAAATAACCTAACCTAAGACATGCGTTGAATATGGACACTACATACATCAGAGCTTTCTTTGGTAAGTTTTTTAGCACCACGTTTGTTATTAAATCGTGTCCGGGAGCTTTATTATTCGGCAGCTTGTTTGTTATATCCTTAACATCCTCAGGAGCAACAGGCTCGATGTCTCCTGGAATTACTGAATTAAATTTATTAAGTTCGTGATCTATTTGTTGAATGTTATTTTCATCCCGGAGTTCACTAGGTGTTGTAAATGTTTTGGCCAGTTAGGATGCAACTATTTCGCATTTTTCAGAGTCAGTTGAGTAGAGCTTATTGTCTTGCTTTAAAGTTGGTATGATGTATTGTTGTCTTAGGATACGTTTCGTCGCTCTCCACATCGTTGGGTCCCTCGGTTCTAATTCTTTTATATATTCCGCATATCCGGATATTCTGCGTTGTTCGAGTTCTCTTTGAATTATGTGGATTAGATAATTCAAACGGGTTTTAACAATTGGTTCTCTGGTCAATATCCATTGTCTTCTTGTCTTGTGTTTTTCTTTGATTAATTTTTGAATAGCGTGGGAAGGAGTGAAGTAATTGAGTGGACTCCGCGGCTTTTGCACTGTGGTGGACGATACAACTGCATTTTTAATACGCTGAATTAAACATTCTACAGCCTGGTCTATTTCTTCATCATTGCATAACGTTGTCGGGATGCTTAAGTTGGATTGGATTGTGCTACTAAATAACATCCAGTCAATTCGTCCATTGATCAGTTTGGGCGGCTTAGGATTAAGTTGAGGTTGTTTACCGAGAAGTATAAGAACGGGTAAATGATCTGAGTCCAGTTCTGGTAATACCTCTTGATGCAGTTCACTGGCGACGTTTTTGTGTAGGGCAATGTCCAAAATATCAGATTGATGATGGGTTCGGTATGGAGTATAAGTGTGTTCTGGGGGGGCGGGGGGGGGGTAAAATTGCAAAAAATTTTTGTGTGTGCATAGCGTTGGCAACGAGTCCATTGAGGCAAGTCCCCACTTTTTCGCCGTTGCTCAACATTTATTTTGCAGTGGAAGAGATAATTTAGTTTATATATTTGTTTAGCGTTGTCGGATTTATCGAGTAAGACTGCACATATGGGTATCGGCATCTTTTCCATGTTAAGAAGTCGTGTTACACTAATAGCTGGGTATTTCAAGGATTTTAGTTCATGAAGAATTTCCACGCTTGTTAGCGCAATTGGTAGGTTTCTTATGATTACGGAGGTATTGGCGGATTCCGGATCACGATAGGTATGATATTTGACGGTGTTTTCGCTATCAAAGTATGCTGTAAGTGTACGAAAATGTTCAATTTTGCTTAGCGCAATCTTAACTTGTGTACCTCGAATTCCAGTTACATATTCACCACTAACTTTTGATTTAATATCTGCAATTAATTGTTGGTAGTTAATAGCATCGTATACAAAAATAGGCGGTATGCTTGGCTGTTTAGGTTCGTTCGTAGCATTCTTATCTTTCTCCACCTGTGGAGTTTCTTTATCCAATAATTTATCCTCACATGTTAAGGAAAGATAGTATTTATTTTGTTTGATCAAGGCTACACTATCAAATGCGTATCGTTTGTTAATTTCGTCAGGGGAATCATTAGGACGTTTTGTATTTAAAGGATTATTGCCTTGCGAGGACTGAGATAGATCACCGTGATTATGTATAATAACATTTGGTTCAATATGTTCAGTATCAACCATTATGACATCGTTTATAATATTTTCGCCTGGCATGGCTGGAGAATTACGTCTATTTTTTAGTCTAAATTCTGTTAGTTTCTTAGACATGCGACGAATATAAGAAATGGTAAACTGTTTTTAGTTGGCGGCTATCGCAACGCCCACGAGCGTGCTGCCAAAGATTTCGCACTGCACAATGCGTCCAGATTGTGATGGCGGAGCTGACTTAGAAATGATAACAATAAATTAATAACGATGCGTAAATCGGTTAATAATAATAATTCACTAATTCGACCCTGGCTGAGGTCGGCGAGATTTTTCTAGCGGGGAAAAATCTGAAAATGGGCCTTCTGTCGGATAAGAAGTAAAGCCGTAGGTCCCTTGCCACTGCGATGTGTGACACGTTAAAAATCACTACTGGAGTTGGAATTACCCCAGATAGGCAAAATTCTTAGTTAGGGTGTACAATCGGCCATATGGCCTAAGTGCATAGAGATGCTTGGAAAACCGCGTCCTAGATTTCGCTCTTTCAAGCCATCATTCATCAAAGCATCTAGTAGACAATGACACGAAGTTCAAAGAACTTTTCCCTTTAACTCCACAACTATTCCCTATCTGTTCTAAATCATATCAAAACCGAAATCACTTCTCAACCAAGTCAAAAAAGTATCCAAATCCTATATATTCAGAAGAAAAGCTGTACCTCATTCTAATGTAAGTAGGTTTTAATAAAAAGGCACAATTTTTAATTGACATTTATGAGCAAAAAAATTTCTATTGTAATTAATAACTTACAAAAGTTAAATGTAACATTTTAAATATCAATATAGGTAATTACATTGGTTTATAGTGTAGCGGCCTGCATTTGCGATTATTTTATATTCTCACAGACAGTTAAACTTTTGGACATTATGCTAATAATTTAAATTTTTAATCTATACTCGCATATATATTTCATGTTAAACGTAACTGTTAATGAATTTTAGTTGACTTTCGAAAATCACTGTTACCAAAAACCTACGCACGGAAACAACAAGACAAATTAACAAGACCAACACACTTTCTGGTAACAAATTTGGAAACACCGAAATATTCTACCCACGGGTAACTCACTGCACGTATCGGTGTTTTCACCACGGCTCTCTCAGTCTGCGACACGGGGTGGGTGAAAATGATCTTCAAACTAACAATCTTTAAAGGGCGCCAGGATTCTACTTCACCAGTCGTCGTGCAGCGATAAATCAGACCTACCTTACCGAATCCACATAAGGGTAAACTCTTACCTCGCAGAACGAACGTCAACGGTTCCAACAAAAACATAAACAAGGAAACAAGACACAATAAAACGCAACCAATTAAGTAATAAACTGAAAATAATATATTGGTCACTAAATTGCAAACACCCTGTATATAAATCAACCACAAATCAAATATCATATAATATAAGTTCAATTGTAAATTATACACCCTGTATATAGGTACAATAAACATATATATAAAAGCGATGACCAAAGCAATGGTACACCCTGTATATAATTGTATTAAATAACGGCAACTGAATCACACTTGGGTGAAGCCCAAGTTGTAACGTTATAAAAGAAACTACAAAGTTAAAATTAAAATAAGATTTTGGGAGGCAAACCAAGGAACCAAAATACGTTCCTTACATATGACGTGAAAAAGCAATGAGGAACAGTTAAGCGGATAAAACCCCTAAATGACTGATCTGAATCTCAACACAGATCTAAAGGCAAAGATAATAAACTACCAAAATTAACGTTACCGCAATCCGAACGCTGGGGAAAATTATCCAAGGCCTTGTACAATGCAGCGTTAAAAATACCCGATACGTAATAACGGGAATTCGAGTAGAGATCCAAAATATAACCAAAATCCGCATCCCCTAACTCGTAACATAAATATAAGTTATGCTGAATCAAAAATTCCCAAATATCCAATTTTATAACAGCCGGGTCAATATCTACTACGGCAAAATACGCACAAATTGAAATGAAAATCAGCTGATCGCAAAATGTAAACAATAAAATAAAACAGACGTAAGTGAATACTCCTGCTACACAGGTTGATAAATATAGGTAAGTGCACTAAATAATTTGTTGCTAAACACATTAATAACCGAAATAAAAGATTAGAATACAAAATTACTAATTCATAATACTTGGACAAATAAATCACAGACAGAACTTCTTCTAGGTTATACACGGGCATAAATTGAGAATGAACCCACGATCTTCAAGTTATCACGATCGAAGAGGACAAAGTTATAATTTCTAACCTGAGCTTCTGAAAGTGTCCAACGGCTTGGTCACAGCGATACCGAAGGCTGTCGTTCTCCAGGTTAACGAAGATGACTTCTACTACAAGAACGGCCAGGTAATTCAGGAAGGTCGAAACGGCTTCCGAAACAGACAACTCGTCTCTCGTCGAGGATCCCAGATAACGAAGATCAGCTACAGGAAAGTGGTTCACAGGCAGATACAGCGATAACGGTCCCAAGAGCGTGCTTCAATATCACAAAACCATGCGGCGACCGTAAAAGTACTGGTAATGTATTTAATCGGGCAATAAAACCCTCGAGAATTTATTCAACCACAAAATATTGAACCAAATAATGCATAAATCCTCTTACAGAACTGGATGATAAATTAAATCCGAAATATTCGCAGATATAAAAATCTTTCATTAATCACCGTCACATTACTAGTAAAGCAACTGCGCCCCGTGACAATCAAGAAGGAAGTTACTAGAATCTTCTCAACAGGAAACACCCCCGCCTCAAGAATCCCAAATTTCCACCTACACTTACAAAATTATTTAAAATTCCCTAACTGTCAGGAAGTAAAGAAATTCAAAATCCAACAAGGTCACCAAGCGCGCACGACATACCAATGGTATGCAACCAAACATACACCTAACACGGACAGGAAACTTAACATAGAAATGTAAACATAACATCACACCTCATTGATCTTGGGAACAGCCGTTCCTTCGCACGTGTTTATTTTTTTGTAAAAGGTCTGTCTTTTACGAGTAGACCTAATTTATAAGGGCTACGAACATAAAATAAACATCAACTTTCATATACAATGAATGGAATTGTAAAACAACTACCCGCTCGGTAGTTGAATTTTATATTTCTATTTTTAAAACATTCCTTTTCAGCGTTTTCTTTCAGCTATTTATTTCAGGTCTTAGGTTAAACAATATGACGTCGAATTAGTTGATCTCAAGTACGTAAGATACGCAATGACGGCTGTCTTTAGCGCGCTCTATTACTGTGCTAAATATTTGGTTTAGTTGAATCCATAACCTTTCTAAATTATTACCTTTTTTGTTGAATGCCCTCGTGGATAACATTCCACGCATAGACGTGTTAACTAAACACTAAATTATGAGAGCTATTTATTTAGTTTGGTTCTTCCGATTTTTAACAGAGAAGTAACTTATTTCTACGAAAATTATCAGTTCCAGACTTAATGGGGCCATAAAATTCATGTTGTGTCTAATATTGGGGTGCACGTGTAGTGGGGTTTCACGATCCAGCACCCACTGTTTGGCCTATACAAGCAGAAGTAAGTTGTTCTGAAAGGATTATTCTTGATCTAAACGTCAAGAAGCAGGTTCCCTAACCCTTCATCCGCCAGCGCTTTGAGGTGTCTCAGCAGCTGAAGGCTTCCCTTGACGATTGCGTTTTGAGGTATCTCAGCTGCAGCGTTAAGTTCCATTCACCTGCCAGCGCTTTGAGGTATCTCAGCAGCTTACGGCTTCCCTTGACGATTGCGCTTTGAGGTATTTCAGCTGCAGCGTCAAGTTTCCTTAACCCTTCACCGGCCAGCGCTTTGAGGTATCCCAGCAGCTTACGGCTTCCCTTGACGATTGCGCTTTGAGTTATCTCAGCCGCAGCATCAAGTTCCATTAACCATTCAGCTGCCAAGCGCTTTGAAGTATCTTAGCAGCTTACGAGCCTCCCTAGATGATTGCGCTTCGAAGTAACTCAGCTGCAGCTTCAAGTTCCTTAATCATCTGTAACTTTATCTTTATTATCTTGTTTTACTGAGCAAATAGTTTAAATTTCCAAAGAAAATCGTTTTACTTGAGAGCGCATTGCACTACACCGGTTAAGGATTCCTGCAGTTTCCGAGCCTGAAGAGGTGAATACCGGGGGTAGTTAAATTGCACTATGCACTATCTGGAGTTGATATTTACGTTAATAAAAATATTAAACTTTTCTGGTGTTTTATTTCACGTATTTAGCTCAACTACTCTAGATTTGAACCCAATGATTTAGGCACAGGTATGGTAGAGTAAACCCAAATAGAGAAATACATGTACGTCATAAAAACCTGCGCGCCACAAGATTCACCAGTGGCGTAACCCAGTGATGTATATTAGGGATCAAAAATTTTTTTTTGAAAACTTATAATAAATTTATTTATACATGACAACTGTGTACACACAAAATGACTTTTTTGTTTACAGTACGTAAAAACGTAAAGGTCAAAGAAAAAGTCTTCCCGCCGACTCCTAAGTTCTTGCTTGGAGTTTCCATATTTGAGGTTAGGTTTTTAACGGACGCCTATGCGCGAAGATTCACCCGAAACAGTAAGATGGACTCGTCCAGACGTAATTTGGTTAACGGCGCACGATGACGAATATGTATTTCTCTATTTGGGTTCACTCTAGCACGCTGAGCAATACTATTTTTTCCGATCTTCCCTGTTCAATATCCTGTAGAACTTGCATTCGGGCTCTGTTTCTGTATGTTCTCTAGTGCGTGTTGGTTTTTATATGTTTGGTCGCCTTTGTGGGAATTTTCTCAGTTTGTATAGTAGCGAAACCAACATCTTGCCAATTTTATGCCATGGCACTTAACATTTTATATCTTTCTGTGTTAATTTTCGTTGCTATCAGTGTATTTTAAATTCAACTATTAAGTTTGAGGTTAGGGTACAGAATATGGAATTAGAAGATTCTACAGACAACAAACTCGTGTGTGGTGTATACCAAAAGAAATTTAGTAGTTTCAACAAACATACGCCATTTGGAATCATATCGACATAATCGTTGTAACCAAAATGATTTTGGTTTGCACGAACAGACGTCTACGAACAATCGTCCACCTTCGCAAAACTTCGGTCCGTATTTTCATACAAACCACTCCTGTTCAGTACCATAAAATTGGTTTCAACGAAATCGTCTACGAATTATTTCGTGCCACATCGCCGAAGCTTTTGGTAACGACCTCTAATAAAAACCAGGCCTTTATACGATGGCAGCGATTTTGAAGATGAAGCTTATTGAATATTAAGGAACGTACATTTTACAGTGGTTGGAAGGAATGTATTGCTAAACTCAAGTTGCCCTTAGTCTTCGTTCACGTCATCAATTATTAGATGACGTCACACCTCACTACCTTTACACAGCGAATAATTAAAGTATGCAACCAAATATCTTAAACTGTATATCACATAACACGCAAAACACGAATTCGTTTTCAGAATAACAAGTTAACATAAAAAAACAGGGCGCAAACGTTAAGGAAACAAAATTCCTAGTTTTTATGTAGTTTCATATTTTACACAGAAACTATGAAATATTAAAAATCAAAATCATAACTGTTACAACTACGTTACACGACCTTACGAATAAACATGATTTTACTCCAAAATTTTACAAAAAAAACAGAATTTTTTAGTTTTTTAGAATTGGCACTATCAATACTAAATAATAAGTAATTGATGACGTGCATGCAGACTAAGAGCAACTTGACTTTACAATTCAATTACATTTTATATTTAAGTTTTAATTTTTAAATGTGCATTCAGGAAGAAATAAATTTACGACATAAAATAAAAGTTTAATATAATTTGTTTTTTGTATACGCTCCCAAAATGAGCTATTTTACGGACTCATTTCAGTCCGTAAAATGAGTCTTTTTCGGACACTATCCCAAAAAGTTGCCATGACAACTTTTTCGGACACTATCCCAAAAAGTTGCCATGACAACATTTTCGGACACTATCCCAAAAAGTTGCCATGACAACTTTCTAGGATCATTTAGGTAAATAAAGCAGAATAGTTTAATAAAACAATTAAACAACTTTATTTAATCTAATAGGTACAACAATATGAAAAAATTATTAGGGTTGTAAGTTAATTTAATATAACATCATTCATTATTATTAAACACTTATTTCCCAAAATGAAAATGAAATGGATTTGCTGGATTCTGCATTTTTTGTGTTTACATTAAACAATCTGGTTACTATGGTGGCATGGTAATTAAAATCCGAAGCTCACTATTTTCGAGACATATTTACTCCGATCACATTAATCATTCTTAATAATAAGAGGTTTGAATGTGTTTTTGGGAGCTTTAACAAAAAA
>JABXWE010013434.1:0-15046 GCA_014611495.1 Limonius californicus
TAAGCATTCATAAAGGAAAAATTCTACCTTAAGCTTTTAAGGCATTTAAAGGACACCCTGTATATACACTGGTCAACAAAATTAGGGGAACGCTTTTTTGAGCGCCTATAAGTTTTCCAACAAATGACGAAAGCAGGATTTTTTCTTGTTATATTATTCTCTAGAGCTTTATTGACAAAGTGCAAAAAGAATTACGGCGATTCGTTTGCTCGTTTTCATCGTAGACGCGAAAATGTAAAGAAAGTCTCAAAACAAAGTGGTTTTTGACCACAAAGCCAACATCTGAAACTCATCAAATTATTCATTGGACACAATAAAACCGTCAGTTTTGACTTTTTTAATGCGTCTGAGACCAAAATGCGTCATTTAAGTGAAATGCAAGTCGCGAGGGCTGTTGCTTTGCTTGCAGATGGTCGATCTATGCGATATGTAGCAAACCAGCTCCGATCGACTTCATCTGTTATCTGTAGAGCTTGGCATAGGTATCAAGAAACGGATGGATATTCCAGGAGTATTGAACAAGGCCGTGAAAGAAAAACTACCCCACGGGACGACCGGTATATTGTTCATTCTTGTCTTCGCCGACGAACTGCTACTGCTCGTGAGCTACAAAATCTACTCCGAAATGGCACCGGTGTGACAATTTCCGATCAGGCGGTTACAAGACGACTCAAAGGAGTCAATATGACTTCTCGCAGGCCTGTGCGAGCTCCCCGCTTGAGCAGGAATCACAAAGTTACCCGCCTAAACTTTGCCCGCGAACATATGCAATGGCAACTTCGACACTGGAGGTCTGTGCTTTTTACAAACGAGTCGCGGTTTTGTCTAACTCGTTGCGATGGTCGTACACGAGTGTACAGACGTCCTGGAGAGCGATACGCTGCCGCGTGTATAGAGGAAGTGGACCGATTCGGAGCTGGATCGGTCATGGTGTGGGATGGCATTAGTATAGACGGTCGCACCGACTTGGTTGTCGTTCTCCAACGTCTCAACGTACAAATATATGTAGACGATTTTTCAAGAGCATGTGGTGCCATTTGATGGGGTGGCCAGCCATGAGTCCAGACTTAAATGCCATCGAACACGTTTGGGATTTACTCGACAGGCGCATTAGGTAGCGTCCTGTTGCACCTTAGAATCTTCAGGAGTTGGCTGAGGCCCTTGTGGAAGAATGGCGAAATCTAACACAAGACATGTTAAAACGTCTTATTCGCAGCATGCCTCGACGTTGCCAGGCTGTTGCTAAAGCTAATGGAGGGCACACGCGCCACTAAAGCTTGGTATTAGAGCGTTAACAGAATTTCCATTACATTTTAAGTAATAAAACACATTTCGATTTTGGTAGTCTTCTCAATAGTTTGGTGTTACTGAAGAAAATCGTTTAATTAGCGCATATTTGTTGTTTGTATTTTGTTAAGTAATGTTGAAAGAACAATATACTAAAGTTGATACTTGCGTCTGTCTTTAATTTGAAAAATTATGCACGGCTAAAGAAGTGTTTCCCTAATTTTGTTGAGCAGTGTATAACGTATATATTTGACGGTTGAATCTAGAATATTTTTCATATTCACATTTCTCGAACTTGTACTCGTAGTTCAACTTTGTACCACATATTCCCGATACAGAACACCTTGTATATGCACTTAAACCTAAAAACTGACGTTTATGAGTATTTCGGTACTAGACAAATAATCTGTTGATGCAGTTCAGTGCACATATCGTTAGTGGTTATATTTAAAATGTTATATTATTATACATTTCCCGACCACATTCATCGAACACGTCTTTAAACTATTACTAGTTCGTTTCGATTTTGAACACCCTGTACATTTGCCTTTAGGCTTGGTTCTCAAGGATTCAATTTAGTGGGTTGATGCCGTGAAATGGATTACCTTCGACGTTTGAATTTGGAATATTATTGTAATATACATTTCTGATTCCTTCTGATCGAACAAGTCGTTAAACTTTTAGTACTATTTTACGATAAGGACCCTGTATGTTTGCATTTAAGATTGAATACTTGAGTTTCGGCAAAATACGATTCATTACAAAAGTAATTCCATGTAATGGGTTGATGCAGTTCAGTGCATATATCTATGACGGTTTGATTTAAAATATTCTGTTAGTATATATTTCTTATCCTCTTCTTCTTCTGTGTATAGGCCAATGACCTGTTAATTACCTACAACAGAGTAGGTTCTGTGAGCCCTCTTTGCACCGACGTCCACAGCGCTCCGCTATGCAACCGATCAGTTAGTTATATTTTTTATCCACACTGCTCAAACACGTCGTTAACCTACGTGCTACTGCTTTCTTATGAAATACCCTATATATTTGCATTTAAACTTAAACACTGAAGGCTAATTTGGATGTCCTACAAAGGAAATGTAGTGGTTTTTCAGTCCTGCATGTCATTTACAGGCATTTGATTCAACAAATTCTTCGAAAAGCCCCTCAAAAGAAGTGTAGGGGTGGCAAGTCTGGAGATCTTGGGGCCAAAGCACAGGACCTATTCACATCCAGAGTTGGTTAAACCATATCTGAACATTTATACCAAAATGTGTTGGAGCACCATCTTGTTGCCACCACACATCACGCCTTACTACCAGTAGCACATTTTCCAAAAGAACTGATACTCTGCTAGTTCAGAAGCCACTGACAAAATTGAACTTGTTGGGATAATCAGTTGGCAATAAATGCTAATCCTTATGTTTTTTATAAAGATACAAGTGACTAAAAAAAGGATATGATGAACAGGAGATGTATGCACCTACAAGGCTCTGGCAATACCTCGACTACTTGCGCCTGGCTGTGCCTCAATTATATTTGACGTTTTCTTCAAAATTTGGCGTTCTGGTCGACCACCTCCGAAGCCTGGATTAGGGCCCACATTGCCAGCCTCGCGTAACCTATGACTGGCATGTTCGGATAGCGCTCACCGTACGATCTCACTCTCTCATTAAAATTACCACGGCATTCACCAACTATCCAAATTATATCAACATATTCATCAAATGTAAATTCCATACTTTAAACACACTATTGAATGTAATAGGAACGCAAATGGGAATTGAAATAAGTCGACTCAAATGTGAACTATTAAATAGACAGACTCGCACTTGCTTTTCAAAATTATATAATATCCATGTTGTCACATGTAAAATTGTGAATGTAACAAAATTTCCAGAGAAAGTACTATCAATACCATAAACTATTGCTTTCTTCTTCTTCTTCTTCTTCTTCTTCGAGTACTCTCTTACGAGACGTAGCGATCTTCTCTCCTATACCTGTGTTGCGCGTTTAAAGTGCCACAGACATAGAGGACCTACAGCGCTTAACGTGGGCTCCTAACCACTTCACTTCACTTCACCACAATCACTTCTACTCCAGAGAAGATATACTACGCTGAATACCTCGCTAGTTTGCCATTGCATTACGAGGAAGAAGGGCCGTTAAAAATCCGATGTTTCCATACTGGCAATGGAACGCAGGACCTTCGGCGTAGAAGTTAAAGCGCTAACCCCTAGCCCACGGCCGCCTCTCAACTATTGCTTTACTTTTTTTTATAAAACATTTTTGTGGCATTACCAAGCTCCATTTTGCATTATTGGCCGTGAATTTGTATTTTTGGTTCTGAAGATGTTCAACATTAAAGTTAACAGTGATGGCGAGATAATTAAACTTGTGGATTTTTAAATTTAACATATAAGCATTCATGGGGCATCACCAAGACCGGTACGAGTCGCTTGTAGATAAGTTACGGAATACCCTGTATATAATATTCAGAATAATCTCGAAGGCTTCTGTCGTATTTTTAAAAATTTGTATACGTCATTTTGAAATATGCTGATAGAAACTTGCTAGTCAAACTAGCAATTTAAGAATTGCAGTCTTACCTAACAGAACGGCATTCATTAATATATTAAGTTTTCCCGGATTGAAGTGGACCTTTCTGCCAAATCATATTCAAGAGGTGTTCTGTTATCGACCCGTAGTGTTTGGATGATATACAGACGGAACAAAGGTTAATCTATTTTGTAGGATAGATGACATCTTTAATAAATCGTGTGTTACCGGTAATAAGGCGATAATCATTTATCTAGTAAATTTGAAATCCACAGGTACCAGGTATTAGATCTGTAGGAGTATTTGAACTTAATTCCTGAATGTATTATACATTTATTTACTTATTAGATATTTAAATTGATTTTTTTCGAAAAGTGTATTTTGGTCATGGACGTTATTTGGCCATATAATGCATGGGCTGTTGAGTACAGGGTGTTAATGAATTGCAGGGACAAACTTCTAGGAATTGCAAAACCCAACAAAGCAAACAATTTTTGTTAATAAATGTGTGGTCAAAAGTGTTTCCTTTAGAAAATAGAGCCTCATAAAGATTCTTTAAGAAGGACCTAAAAATAGGCAAACCAAATTGCATTTTAAATTATTTTATACTATACAAGTCACACGGAATTTTGAAAATAAAAACGATCTAGACATACATGCATTCAAATAACGTAAATTTTGACACAATTCGATATTTTTTACTTTTCTTGCATTCGTGTCTTTCTGTCTCTTTTATAATTCGTTTTTTTCGTTCTGTGATTTTTTTGATAATTATTTTCTTTGTTATTTTCGTTCTGTGTTTCGTACTTTTGTGTTGTGGCGACTTATACTTTTGCCCAACAGCATGACATGATATTCCTGTATGGAGCTGCTTGGGGTGACGCACGCGAAGCTGCTCGCCTGTTCCAAGAACATTTTCCGAATAGGAATCATCCATCGCACAAGGGCCTTAGTGTAGTTTCATGTCAGCTGTGGGAAGAAAGTACATTCGTTTTCAACAGATTATTCTATTAGTTCAAAAGCCACAGTTCATGAAATGAGAGTGAACCATGTTTCAGTATGGGAGGTACTACAAGAGCAGCAGCTACATCCGTACCGTCCACAGCAGGTACAAGCCATGATTCAACCAGATTTACCCAGAAGGGTAGAATTTTGCCAGGAATTTCTGCGGCGGTGTAATGAGGATCCAGAATTCCAAGTAAACGTTCCGTTTAGTGACGATGCATCTTTTAGGAAAGAGGAAATATTCAACAGTAGAAACAGTCACATTTGGGACGATGAAAATCCCTATGCTGTGGTTCAAACAGTATACCAGCAAAGATTTTCAGTGAATATTTGGGCCGCGATTGTTGGCGATAGACTCATTGGACCATATCTGCTACCCCAAAGGTTAGCAGGTGGAATTTATTTTAATTTCTTGCGCCATGTCCTGCCTGAACTTTTAGAAGATGTTCCACCTCAAATGTGGCTGCAGCACGATGCTGCACCTGCTCATTTTTCGGCGGTATTTTTAAATAACACTTTTCCCAACAGATGGATAGGTCGAGGAGGGTATGTGGCGTGGCCTCCACGTTCTCCTGATTTGACCCCACTTGCTTTCTTTTTGTGGAGTCATGTTAAAACGTTAGTGTATGCTACCCTAGTTGAAACTGTAGAAAAACTTACGGTGCGTATTCTTGCTGCATGTGAAGAAGTTCAACTGCCTCCTGGTATATTTGGAGCGGTATGCAGGAATTTATTACGTAGATGTGCTTTGTGTGCTGGGGGGCGACATTTTGAACATTTACTAGGTATAATTTTGTTGATTTTCGAATTAGTTAATGTAAATTTTTCAAACAGTTGATTTTTGCTTTGTAATTTTGGTTTTACCTATTGCTTAGTTCTGAAACATTTTGTTAATTAATGTATTTAAAATTTAATTTGAATTTGAAGAGTGGGAAAGAGGGCTTTATTTATCATATAGTAATTTCCGTCGTTATGGAAACAAATAGTAGGTAGTAAATTGAGTTGCCTACATTTAGGCGCTTCTTAAAGAATCTTTGAGAAGCTCTAGCGCTGAAAAGAAATACTTTTGACCAAACATTTATTAACAAAAAATGTTTGCTTTCATGTACACTTTAAGCCCTGGAAGTTTGTCCCTGAAATTCATTAACAGCCTGTATATTTGTTGAAAATCGCGTCCCTATGCTATTTCAAGCTCGGGATTGTTAATCGTCAAGAGGACATATTATTTGTACATCGGACCTTTATTTTTGTATGTGTCACATCGCATATTCCCCAATACAAAGAGAAATCAACACGTATTGTTTGTGTGGTGCTGTGGGAGTAAATGAAAAATTGCATCAACAGTTATCTACATTTCCGCCTTACAATGTATGAAATGCGATGACCAAAATAAAAACCACTCTCCCCAATAGTTCTGACGCGAAATCTACAAGGATTACAGCTCAGAAGTGTAGAACCTTCGACAAATTAAAGTTTTATCAGAAAAGCGCTGAAGTTGAAGTCGCTAAAGTTCAAACGACGAGTTATTGATTGATTTGCTTTGCAGAAAACGGAGGAATAAATTTTTTATTTGGGAGCTGTTTATAGGCACCCCGTATTTATGAGCAATAACTACTGTGTCAAAATGTAATTGAGTTCAAAATCGTAACCACATTTAGTGGAACACAATTTATTCAAATTTATTCTGTCATAAACAAAATATTTTTTTCGAGTTCTTTAAAGGACGTAAACAAAAATAACTCAAACACTTAGGGTAAACAGGATTTCAACCTTCCAACAGTAATAAATTTAATGCTATCAAAGGGAAAAATATTTTCGCACCTTCCATTCCATTCGCTGTTAACTAAAAGTGCTTACAAATATTAATTTTATAATCGAATAATCAGCAATACATTTTAGCATTCCATTTCGCTAATGAAAAGAGCACTGACGCATAAATTAATAAAATCGCTACAGCATTTAACATTTTCTAATATTTCCCATTTGTAAATGGATTTCGATCAAACACAGTAATGCAAGAATATCGTGACACTAGCGCAATTTCATTTTGTTCATAAATTTCTCTAGAGAAAAATGACGGCGGTATTTTCAGAAGTTCTACTTCCACGCTAGATTCTACAGACAAGGTCAAGGTTTATGAGCAGAGTAATGAGCGCGGCACGTAATTAGTAATTTCAGCAGGTTAATTTTTGTGTCTACTGTCTGCCTGATTGCATTATCTGGTTTATTTGGGACACGCTAACCACAATTACTGGCTAGTAACTAAAAATTAGGACTGTCAAACGATTCCAAATCCAGAATCGGAATGGATTATTTGGCCTCACAATCGGTTCAGAATCATCGTTACAATCATTCCGATTCTAGAGTAAAACATTTGATTCCGATTCCAGAATCAAGAATCAAATTCTGATTATAGAATCGGCAATCGTCTATCGATTCTATGATCGCTTTCCGATTCTTGAATGGAATCCAATGGCAGAATAAAGAACCGCAATCCAGTCACTTTCGTGGAAAAACATCAGGTGCCTGTACCTATTACATATATATATATATATATATATATATATAAATACTTTGTTTAAAAAAGCGCAGAAAATTGACTTGGCACCACCCTGAGGGCAACAACAATAACGAAATACATTGCATCATTACAGAAAGAACGAAATTATAAAGGATGTTTCTGTACTAAATTTAATTGAAATGAGTGACCACAGACTCGTAATAGCTCAAGTGAACATAAACTGCCGTAACGAAAGACAGAGGTTGGTAAAAGGCAAGAAGGAAACAGTAAATGCCTTTCTGATCAAACATTAAGAGATAAAATACAAGACGAATTTGGATACGTTTATAGAGGAAAAAAAAGTAAATACTCAAAACAAACTACATAAATGTAGACCTGATAGTCTACATGGAGCTAAAGAGAAAATAGAAGAAAACCCAAACGTGCACAGACAGGAAGGAAAGATAAATAGAGAAACAGAAGACTTTTATGGCACAAGAAAGTAAGAAAATCAAACAGAAACAATAGATTGAAATAGATTCTAGAATACCTAGAGGAATTATATTAATAACTGTATTCATCCAAGGCTAATGAGCTACCACGTAGTCCAAGGGACCCAAGAGCACCACTAACAAGGCACTCCACTAAGAACATATTTTCACCACAAGTTACAAGGGAGAAAGTCAAACAAGATCCGAGGCAAATGGCAAACAATATGTAATTCTGGCAGGATGGGATCACCATCTGTCTCTCTATGTCTCATCTACTGAGGTTGGCTATCAACATAGCGCATCTTCATCTATCTCTGGCTGTGTGGATTAGTTGTTCCCTGTTGAGGCCTAGCCAGTTCCTTATGTTACTCATCCAGGAAGTTTTTCTTCTGCCCCTTTCACGTTTTGGTTAGATCATCCCTTCCATAATGTATGGTACAATATTATAATTCTCATGACGGATTATACGAAGTATGAGAGTTTACGTGGTTTAAAAATTATTTCCAGTTTCAGAAGTGCTTCTTCATTTGTGATCCTGTCGGTCCATAGAATGCGAAGCATTCACCTGTAAGTCCACATCTCAAATGTGTTCAATATATTGAGCATTGTCTTTTTGATAGTCCATACTTCGTATCCATACAGAAATGTTGTCCACACATAACATTTCAGTTTTCTTAGTCTCAATGATACATTCAGCTGTTTATTACAAAGTTGTTGTTTGTTTGTTTTATTTAACGTCGGCCTGTTTCTGCTACTATGGCTAACCACCGACGCCAGGGAGGGATGCTACCACACCTGGAAATTTAGCCTGTTTGAGGGTTCTTTTGACGTGCCCAACAACACTTGGACACGGGCCCTACGATTTTCATTCCTATCCGAGAATAAGGGCCGTTTTAGCGTTTTTTATCGCTCAGAAAAAACCACGGACTTCGGCGTACAAAGTATTTTTTATTTCCCGAATGTTGTTTTAGCTATTTCGGTCCTTCTCTTGATTTCAATGTCACAATATATCGTTGTATTAATTGACCGTCCGAGATATATGTATTTGTCTACTTGTTCCACATTTGTGTTTTTGCATGTGATATTTATATTTATATGACTGGCGTTCCTACTTATGGGATCATCATAGAAATTGTAAAATCTGGTGAGGGCAGCCCACTGCGACGTCTTTAACTTATGCATTGATCGCGAAAAAGTACTAAGAGAATTAATGTGTGCAGATACACCAAGACGGAAACAATGCGCCTTAAAGAGGTACTGTCCAATCTCGCTAACATCGCATACATGCAAGTTATTCGGCCGAATTGTTACTAATCGAATATTCACTAAGCTTAACGCCACCTGAATAAGTCGGCTTTAAAAAAGGATATAGGGGATAGACCATATCTACGTACTCCGACAAATCATGGAGAAATCTAGAGTACAATCAACATATGTAGACTTTGGAAAGCGTTCGAGAAGTTGAAGTATGGGAATTGATAAATGTACTGAAGACATGTAGTACTACTTACTAGAGTATGTCTTTAAAACGCTTCAGTAGGAACAAATAGGCATTAATATAAATGGAGGAAAGCTTTTAAGTCTCAAATTTGGTGATGATGTAACTTTACTATGAAATAGCATGAATGAGCTGCACAGTATGGTCAAACAATTACATAACGCTATATGTACTGTGGGATTAAAAACGAACATGAGTAAAACAAAGACATTTCAATAAAATTCACAGACAGCAGAAGTAACATACATACATACATAAATAACAGCTACGTACACAAGTATTTAACAAATGTATCAATACATGGGTAAAAAACTAAATGAAGGTAGAAGACATGGTGACCAAGAACCGGTAAGACAGACGAAGACCAAAAGCAAGAGAGAGGTATGATATTGTAAAGGCTGCCGGGCTACAGTGGATAAGGAGAACAGACGATCGACTGGAATGGGAAAGTATAGAAGAGGCGTATATCCATGATGAGGTGCATAACGCTGGGTAACAATGGTGATGAATACTTGCTCTATAACCGATATAACTTCTATTCTGCACCCCGAAAAGTGCTCTAAATTAGTGTAAGTAGTCTCAAGGACAAGCCTTGTTAAGGACTAAAAATTATAAAATTTTATCGAAACTCTTCGCCTATCCACAATAATTTTTTAATTTTAATTGGAAATCATTATATGGTTTGTTTATTTATCAGTTATCATCACTCATTGTAGTTACGTATTTTAGCTTTTGAAATTATTCGTTTAGTGATTGTTGAAGTACTTAAATACATAACTCTGAGAACAATTGTAAAATTATTTATGCGGTACTATCGACCATCAAATTTCTATACCTATATAAGTAGAACCTCGATTATCCGGCACTTTATTACTCGTCACGTTCTACCATCCGTCTAGGGTGTCACCGTTTCTATTAACCGTCTATTTCATATATCTATCACCCCCCCTACCCCGCGGTCCCGTCCCAGGCGGTTTGAAGGGGTTCTACAGTATATTTTTTGTTTCCTATAATAGCAACATGAATTGTATCGATTCGAAGTGCGGCTTCATCATCAATCATCAAGCGGCCTATATATTTGTCCACTGCTGGACTTAGGCCTCCCGTATTGTAGTCCAATTATAACGATCTTTGGCAGCCTGCATCCAGTTTCCCCGAATGCGCCTTATATCGTCGGTCCATCATGAGGGAAGGCGATCTCTGCTTCGGTAGGTATCTGCTCTTGGTCGCCATTCCAATAGTTTCTTGGTTCATCTTTGGTCTGTGAGTCTCGCAATGTGGGCCGCCCAGATCCACTTAAGTTTGGTGATTTTGTTGATGGCATCTTCCACTCCTGTTCTGGGTCGTATTTCGGTATTCGGCACCTTATCTCTTAAAGATATACCCAGAATCGACCGCTCTATGTGTCTTTGGGCGACCTGTATTTTGGAAACGATCTCCTTTGTCAATGTCAATGTTTCTGCTCCATAGGTCAAGACCGGAAGGATGCACATGTTAAAAACCTTCCTTTTCAGACACACAGGAATACTTGACCTAAATATGTAGCCCAATTTACCAAAAGTTGCCCGTGTTAATCCTATTCTTCTGATTATTTCGTGGGTTTGGTTATCTCTACTAATCTTAACCTCGTGACCTAGGTATCTATAGGATGACACCTGCTCTAATAGGACGTCTTCTGCCGAGTGTGTGTGGCTTACCCGACTAAAAATTCTATATACTTATTAGAAGATTTGATGCAGTTGCATTCTTTGCGTAATATGTTATAATTTAAATTTTACCCAATTAACAGCTTAGAAACGCGATTTCAACAATGAGAGCACATAAACGAATAGTATTTGATACAACCGATTCAATATAACTATTCCTTAATGGAATATCAAATAGTTTGGTTTTCAAATACTGATTTTTAAGGATCGAATTTTGACTTTGATTCGAAAATCGTAATACGATTCTCGATTCTATAAGGAGAATTGCAATGATTATGAAATCGATTCTTTCCATAATCGAGAATCAGTAGTTAAAAACATCCAATTTTTTACAGCTTTATTAGAAATAATAAGAAATGATTTAAGATATATTTGTTTAAGAGTTTGCAGCTGGAAGCTTCTTATTAACATTTCTGTTCTCAAAATATGACCTATTCAAGTTATAAGGAACATCTTATTGGTTTTATAAAGCGGACGTGATTAATTTATAAAGGAAGTATATATAAATTGGGAGAAACTGTTCTCCTTCATAAATATGTGCAGTTAGTTAGCAAGAATATGGAGCTTCCACTGTAGTCTTCAAACTAATTGAAATAAATTCAATTAAGCCTTATCCGGTTACTCCATTATGTAAGATACGTTACTCATAAGGAACAGGCAACGAAGATACCAGGAAAATTGATTTATAATCCTAAGACATGGAGGTAGCTATTAGCTGTAAGTTAATGTCATCAAAGTTAGCAAAATCCTTTTATAAGTCAGCACGTAACAATCTGAAATCTAAGCTTGAGTACTCAAACTACTACTTTGAGGGCCTTTTCGATTTTCCCTTAACAAAGAAAGTTTTACGACGACTGGGGAAGCAATTTACGTATATTTAAGGTATCATCGCTCCCCATCTAACTGCTCGCTGAATGTGTTGTATCACGTTCTTAGATGGAAGTACAAATAAGAAAATGCAGCTGTCTAATTCATAAAATGGGAGGCAGACACGCCAACTGACAAAGTTTTATGTATGTTGTACCATTAAAGCATCACTATTTTACGGTTCTCATGTTTTATGTCGTCAATTCCGGGCAAATTTCGGCTTTGTTTGGATATTAAGGATAAATGTTTTCAACAGTTTCCCCATTATCTGGAACAACATAATTGTGTTTCTACTATTTTCGTGACATGGCTTTCAATGTCGCTGCAAATCACTGTACAGTATATAATATATACATATTATGTAATTACAAATGTAGACAGTTGGCAATAGGGTTTTGTTTTTAGCAGAGTAAAATGTCTTTACAATCACTGTTCCTGTTCAAACATGGCTAAATCTTAGTACGTCATTTTTTCCTACAACGATGTCAGTAAGTTATCATTCCTGATGACGTTTTTAAGCAAGTAAGTGAGTCATTATATTCATGAAACGTAATACTTTATTAATAACTCTTATTACTGCCCATGGGCAATAATAATTTCACAAATTAATTAATAATTAATACCTATTGATAGTAATTGGCAAATTTTTATAGTTTCCTAGAGGAATTCATTTCGCTACTAATGAAAAATTTCTTTCTTTCATAAGCCCGTCGATTCCAGAAATTGACACTTCTGCAGACGACGTCAGCGTTTTCAAAAAAAGACTTAAAGATGAAGATGGGTCTACAATAGGAACCATTGCGACTTAACAAAGATTTGAGTTCTGGTTTGTTTCTTTATAAATATGGTCAGCAACTTCCATTTTATTTTGAAGCCACTCCGCTGCAAGACTTCCAGCAGCCATGTCTTTTTAAATCAAGGCTGTCCTGTATTGGCTAACAACAACGCAGCAGATCTTCTAAGAGAGCTCCCGGTGTACATAGCAAAGATTATGTAGGGATTGTGCATAACAAGATTTCCTAAATTGAGGAATTTTGCGGTTTCCTTTGGGATTTGGCAAGAATATTCTAGCCAGCTACTTGATGAGCACATTTTTCTAAATGGTAACTCAAAGAAACATCGATCCTGCGTATTTTTGGTTCTCGTATTAGTATATTTCCTAAATATTTCAAGATATTAAATATCTAGCAAGAATACGCTGAATGTGGTTTCTTGAATTTGATATTTTAATCAGTATCACAGAATTTTATGTAATTCATCTCTGCGACGAGCTCCAGCCCTTCCCAACATTGTAACAACCTTAACAAGGAATTTAGATAAAATTTTATGTATTTACACAATGTACTGAATATTTTAAATGCATTTATCATTAAGTATACATGATCAGATGCCTCTGTGAGAAATATATCAATTTCTTCCTTGGCAAAAACTTTCCGTTTCTTCGGCACGTAATCATCGTTTTCATTTTTAAGGAAAGCTTGAATTTTGCAAAAGTGGCAATGTCAATGTAGTCGGGATGGGAATCATCGTCTTCAGCATTCAATATTCACAAAACATACCAGCCGGGGATTTGAATATTGCCCCTCTCATTATAAAGTACGCAAGAAGAACCTTTCCATTAATGCTGGTTACACCAATATCTGAAAACACAGTAGATGAACTCGTACCTTTTCTTGTGTTTTTGAGATATCCATTTTTATGCAGCTGTATTCGCAGCATATTCAATCTCTGTTGAAACGTCGTCGTCAGAAACATCCGTATTTTAGTCGTAACGCAACGAAATTTTCTTAAATTCACGTACCTAAAAACTAAGAGTAATCAGAATTTTTGTTTACACCAATTTTTATTGTTTCCTCGGTAACTATTCATGGGGCCCTAAGATAGATTCTATTTTCATAGATACCTATAATAATTATTTTGACAGACGTCAAAATTTATTCAGATGTCATGTTGGATCTTTATTATGATTTCAGCATACTGGTAGTAGGAAAAACGTTGTAGGCACCTTAGGATATAAGTTGAGTTTACGTTCGGGAATGACTTTGTACACCTCGGCTATTGCCTTGGTGTACAAACAATATTCTTGAACGTAAAACTTAGATTAGGTTAGTGTATTAACTACATTCGGTAAAATATTATTTATACATATTATAATTGATTATACTACTTCCATTTCTTTTCGTATTTGGCTGAAAATGATTATTTTTAAGAATTGCCTTAACCCTTAACTGGCCAAGGTGTGCCTGAAAGGCACATCCTGATGGTTTTCAGGATCTATTTTTTCGCAGAAAAATTATTGGGCCTTGGGTATTTTATTTATCCTTCACTAGTGTATATTACGTATGTTTTTGCTTTTGTTTATAAATTTTTCCTCTTTAGATTCTTTAAAAAAAATATTAAACTATTTTGTTACACAACCGGTCAGTTGTGCCTATCAGGCACATGTTGCAGAATCTCATTTGATATTGTGCTTTTGGCACCCTTTTGTGTCTCACTAATCAGCTGTGTTTCTGCAATGTTGACAATTTGTCAGACACAGACGAAAAAGGATTTCTAAACGAAAGTGACGAAGAGGATTTCAATTCTGATTCTGAGGAAAAGTACTTTCTGAAGCATCTGAAGTAGATGATGTTCAAGGATATGTCGGAAAGTTCAGATGACGAGGTAGAACCAGCAGCTACAGCCTCAGGTTCTTTTGTGGAAAAAGATGGAACGGTGTGGTTATCAAAACCGCATGATATTGGTAGTCGTACCTGCAAGCGGAATATTATGAAGTCCGCAGTAAACAAAGTGTGCCTCCCTTCTGGACAATTGGTTGAAGAACCTAGTGACGCTTTCTTCTTGTTCGTAAATATATGGTATGGTACGATAGCTGTGTGATTCGAAGACATTTTATCCTTTGAAGGGAATACCGTATCTTGGCAAAGGGGGAAACCAAGGGGTAAATGAGCTAGGAAGCACCGTTGGAGAAACACTGACAGAATCATATCAAAGGACCTACCAATGTTACTTGTGACAACTTCTTCACGAACTTCAGTTTAGCAGAAAAGCTTAGATAATAGTCTTACCATTGTAGGCACGCTAAAAAAGAACAAAACATACATACCACCAGAGTTCCTAACCAATAAAGCAA
>JABXWE010013436.1:0-29894 GCA_014611495.1 Limonius californicus
TTTTAAACAATAATAATTAATAACATAATTTATAGAATTCTTTTTGATATTTGTAGTACAAATTATTTCTAGAAAATTTGTAATTCAGGTTTCTTAATATTAACAAGAGCGCAGTGGTTATAATAGTGTTAGGTTTACTTTCAGCAACATCTCAATTCAACCGATAAAAGAACACATAGGAAATAACCCCCTAGAGATTAATTTGTATCCTAGAGGAGGGCTGAATTTTTTATGTGCATTACATGTTCGTATGGGCGTTCGAAAGGGTGAAGAGCTGTAATTATTTCCTAAGGCGTGTTGTAAAACTCTTTATTTTATACGGGCCAAGGCTCTTTTGTGTGCAGAAATATTAATTTTATTTTATTATTTCCGATAGCCATTTGTAACATTCTTCCACATACTGGGCGTTGCCTGTCGTTCTTACAGCGCTAATACATTTTGATATGCAAGCAGATGTTGATTTATAAGAACAGGTCTTTTGTGTGGGCACCGTTTCCTTCTAACACACGCGATACCTATCACAACAAATTATATTTGTCGGTTATTTCTTCTCTCTTCATAAACGGATATTTCAAAATTATTCGAGCGTGTGAAAAGGCCTTGCTCTCCCGAAATGCTAGCTACGAAGCATGCGCCGTGTAATAATGAAGCACGGACATTATTTTCATGAAAATAACACAATACCTCTTTGTCATCTTTGCTTTGTTGAGCAAACAATAAATGATACTATCTATTATTCGCTATTATATACAAAGCTCCTTGTGTGGGTTCGGTCGGCATTATTGGGACATACCATGCGGGACTCTCCTATGCAACGTTGCAACAACAGCAGCTGACGGTAATTTATTTCAATTTTGCGCATATTAATGCCTCTTCGGTTCATTTTCCAATGCCCCTTCGGCTTATTTTCCAAAACCCCGCTGAATGTGTGCAGAATGCAACTTTAAGGAGAATATAAATTAGGACTCTCGGGGAATGTGAAACGTGCACTTTTCCACATAAACTTTATAGACCGCAATATCTGAATGCGCTGACAGGAATAAGCAAGATGTCGTAGCAGGAATACTAGAGCAGATAGCGAGAAAGCTCCCGGGATACATCAGGTCTGACCATGACGAGTCACGAGATCCAGACAGGGGGACATGTCGCAATGTACGCGACGTCCCAGAGTTGGGTGTCTGGAGCTCCTGGATTCTGTTTCAAAATGTCTTAACCGAAAATTATTCCCACGTTCAACTCCTGTCCTTGTTTAATGGCGCTCGATTACCTTCAGCAAAATGCTGGTTGTATAAAATATTTCGAGTTGGCAGTTAACACAAATTAGGCATGTTAGTTCATTTTAATAGGTCGTAATTTCTAGAGGGTTCCCTCTCAGTACAGTAATTTGGTTGGTTAGGTTAACTATACAGAATTAACATAATTTCAGTATTCGGTACTGTCTGTTTTAATGTAAGGTTGATATTGTTAGACTGACTTTTAAGCTTTTCCACTTATCTGGCATGTAATGTTGTGGTATTTTACAAATGATTGGAAACTAATAATTCGTGTTGTCTTTGTCATCCTCTAATTAAAAAACGACAACCAGATGTCGTGCACGTCCTATAAGTGAAATATAAATTGAGAGTGATCAAATATACTAGTTGCAGTTAATATAATATTATTGTAGCAACAAGACGGTAATTGACAGTGATAGAATGATTGCGATCGCCTATAAGTATCCAATCAACATTTACATGTGTGATATCAGCTACAACAGGACGCTAAACAATTAAAGTAGCTTCGAAGATGTGTATTTTATCAGATACTGAATACCTCTCAGATAATTATACCAATCATTTGAGTTCATTAGCTATGCAATTTCTAAATGATTCTGGTTTTACATGCTTAGCTGAATTAAAAAACTCAAGGTAATCGAAATGTCAGTTTAATCTCAAGTAATTCATGGAAACATCGTTATCATTTCAAGAATTTCGTTCTTTATTTCAAGGTAATTGCAATATCTTCGAAATTTTGAGATCATTGAAACGTCTCCTTAGTCTCCATGATTTGCAATCGCCTTCCTAATCTCTAAGACATTAAAAATGTGTTCCTAGTCTCGAGATCGTTCAAACGTCTTACTAACTAAACTAACTATGAGGTCATTGAAACGTTTCTTTAATCTACAAAAGCCCCTATAGTCTTAAAGTGATTAGAAACATATTCCTAACCTGGAAGGGTTTTATACGCGTTTTTAGTCTTTAGATTATTGACCTGCTTTTGATGCAACTGAAACGTACTCTTAGTATTTACGATATCGACTGCCCTATTAATTTCAAGGTCATAATACAATGTTCTTGGACTCAATGTCATTGTAACGACGTCTTGTTCTCTAGGATTTTTAGCCGAGTTGCTAGTCTCGAGGTCATCGTAAGGTCCTTCTAATTTTTAGGTCATTTAAAAGTCTCCTTGCTTTCAAAGATATTTAACTATTTCTTAAGATAGAAGTTACAGGAATGTATTCCTAGTGTCAAGGTTTTTCAAACTTGATATTAATTTTGAAGTTATTGGAACTTCTTCTTGAACTTCAAGAGCTCTTTTAATGCCACAGTCATTAATGCCTTCGAAGTCTGAAGGTTAATTGTTGATTTGAAAGAGAGAGATCTAGTACGCGGTTTTCCAAGCATCTCTAAGCACTGCATTGGCTTATTGTACACCCTAACTAAGAATTTTGCCTAACTGGGGTAATTCCAACTAGAGTAGTGATTTTTACCGTGTCACACATCGTAGTGGCACGGGACCTACGGCTTTACTTCTTATCCGACAGGAAGTGCACTTTCAGATTTTTCTCTGCTAGAAAAATATCGCCGCCTCGGCCAAGTTCGACTTCGTGTACCTTGGATCTAAAGGCAATTGCGCTAACCAATAGACAACCGAGGCCGGCAGTCTGAAGGTTGATTGTTGATTGTTGATGTGCAAAAGCGAGATCTAGGTCGCGGTTTTCCAAGCATCTCTATGCACTTAGGCCATATTTGGCCCATTGTACACCCTAACTAAGAATTTTGCCTATCTGGGGTAATTCCAAATCCAGTAGTGATTTTTAACGTGCCACACATCGCAGTGGTACTGGACTCACGGCTTTACTTCTTATTCGACAGAAGGCACATTTTCAGATTTTTCACCGCTAGAAAATTCTCACCGACCTCGGCCAGGTTAGACCTCGCGGCCCTTGGATCTAAAGGCAAATGCGCTAACCACCAGACCACCGAGGCCGGCAAGGCTGGTCTTAGAGTCAAGAAAAGGTTATTAAAACATATTGCAAATCAAGCCGTCACTGAATAATGCTCTTGATTTACATGTTTTTATCCACGCTGCTAATATTTTACTCTTTCAAACATCTTCATAGCTTTGGGGAATCAAAACGTATTAAAACGTAAACAAGGTTTTTATCCGTCCTTTGAATTTTAAGAATCATTTAAACAAGTTGCTGATCTCAAGTTCACTAAAATATCACGTTCATTTCGATGACGTCTAATCGTCTTGCTAATTTCAAAGTCGTCGCAACGTCTTCTTAATTTAGAGGTCATTGAAACGATCTTTAAGATTGTTACCCTCCCCCAAGGCCTTCAAATGCGTTACCAGTCTCAAGATCAATAAAATTTCTGTGACTTCTTTCTTGAAGCCTTTATCTTCCTAATCTCAAGATTTCTGTAGTCTCGAAATAATTGATAAATCTTTTGAATTACCAGTTCCTTCAACCGCCTTCCTCAAAGTTATTAAAAAAGCATTCTCAATTTTAAGATTAACAAAACACTTCCTAATATGGTGACCATTGAAACTTCTTCATTTAGGGACTTTCATCCCTGTTCCTAATCTCCCGGTCATGAAAACGTTTTTCTGCAATGCAATTGCATACTCTGGTAAACCATGATCACAGGATTTCCAAAAACCTGATTATGCTTTTACGCCTGCCTGCAGAAAGGTGGAAGTTTTTCTTTTTGGAAGATAAAAATAATGGCCTAAGACAAGGAGGATTTAGAGTACATGACTCCGAAGACAATGGAAGATTACGCAAAAATGGACTTACCATGAATTTAGATAAGACAGAATACTTGTGTTCTGAAACGGACGCAAACGATATTATCCCGAACTTAAATGATAACAAATTAATTAGATCAAACTCAAAATATAAATACCTGGGGGCATTATTTGGCAAGACAGGACAATATGATCTAGAAATAAAAGACAGAATAATGAAAGATAGCAAAGCTATAAGTTGCCTGTATATTTCACTATGGAGTAAGTCAGTAAAAAGATAAAGTATAATATATACACCATGATCAAAATTACTATTTTGTACGGAGCAGAAACAAGGGGGTTGGATGAAGTAAATAAAAAGAAAACGTTACCGTTATCGAAGTGATTGCCATAAGATCATCGCGAATATCTTGAAGAGATAGAGTCAGGAATGAAGTTACAAGACAAAATATGGTACTACAGCATATAATCACCGATGAAATAGAACAACGCCAACTGGTTTGGTATAGACATGTACACTTCCTCATTGATGAAAAACTACCAAAACAAATTCTGCAATGGAATCCTACTGCACGAAGAAGAAGAGGAATACCAACGAGACAATGGGGTGATGGTATTAGAAAGGCTATGAGTGCCCGGAATTTGTACGAGGGATCTTTTAACAATAACAACAATAATATTATTTTTCTAATTGTATATGCATTAGGAATATAATATTCATGTTAAATGAAAGTTTCAGTCTTAACATGCTGGGATTTTTTTGAAAGTGTTTAATCCATTAGCAGCTGTTTTTGTGCTTCTGCAATATTAAGCTGCAATAGCACGGCACACTGCCACTGACATTAGTAAAATGTATGAACGGATATCGTTGTCAGATTTAATACACGTTATGTAAAAAATATTTTATTAACTAAATTCTAATAAAATTCTATTGTTGGTTTACTACTAGAGAGTCGCAATGGCTATACTTTTTCCGTGTTAAGTATACCCTCTATAAAACAATATTCATTTAATTTTCGATTTCTAAGCTAAAATTTTGTGATATAGAGTTGATGTAATAAAGCGGTGAAAACGTCATTTATTACCGCAAAAACACAAGTAAAATGTAATATCTTCTTATTCTTTTTCTTCTTCGTCTGTATGTAGGTCAATTGCTGTTATTTACCTACAATGAGCAGGTTCTGTGAGCCCTCTGCACGTATGCCGGACAGGAGGCTAGTTTAACCCGTCGAACAGAGAAGAAAAGTTCCACCACATGGTTTACGGCAACCGGAACCGACCACTTTACGTGCCCTTCGAAGCATGTGCAATGTAATATTCATATCGAAATTTAAAGAAAGAGAAGCGCTAAAGATACTCGAGCCTATTAAAGAAATCTTTAGAATTGTATACATAAATATCAGGCATGTATGCAGTAACAGGTGTTGGTGACTTCTATATTTTTACAGAAGCTTGTTTGTTAAATTAGATTCTTTATATACATGACTTTATTTTGCTACTGCAAGGCAGAAATTTTCTTCTTTTACTTAGCTTTGTTACACGAACATTTTTGCTGCAAATCGTAATGTAAGAATTTAAAACTTGATGACAATCAATAAGTTACTTATATGGTGTAAACTGCTCTCAAACTGGAAATAACCATGGAAACATTTCCCGTTACTAATATGAACGGAATATTACTGTTTTACCTAATTTCCTAAAAAATTTAGATACCACGAATAAAATGTATAAGTAAATTAATTTAAAAAATTAAATTTAAAAAAAGTTTAAGTAACGAGTTTTATTTTGAAGTAATACAATTTATTGAGTTTCATTGCTACCGCTTATTCTGCGCAAAGTATGGATTCGATTCTTTCGGGGATTTTTCGTCAAATATTTTGTAAGATATATTTTTTTATACTGTTTTACGAAAATTCACGCTTATGCTTGTTGCCCGAATTATTTTTCATTAGCGACAAAAAATTGACTATTCCGGGAATATAGGATAATGTATAAAACATTATACTTTTATGTACATGGCAATGCACCGGCTCGATTTTGCAATAAATTAACCATCCAAATAAATAATACAAGCTCATATCCCTTTGTTTTCCTTTTACCTGAGCGCTACATACTGGATTTTTTGAGTCTTGAGAGTTATGGCAGTTTGACACTGTTCAGTATAATTGTGTTTTTGTAACGCGTTGTATACTTACGAAATTAAGGTTATAATGTATTTTGTATCTTTTCAGTAATAATACTGTACAGTATAAAAAAAACTAATACATCTGATTACCTCTGACACTGTTGTCTGTAAATGTGGTTTTGTAAAGCCGTATATACTTTCGAAATCGATTTGTGAAAGAAATCAAATAAGTATGGGTATAACCTTTCTAATTTTAATCATTATTTAGTATACTTTCAATTTTATTTTTAATAAATATCACAGGGCCCTTCACACTGAATAATGAATAATTAATAAACCACTATTTGATGCAGAAAATTAACAAATTTAACTTTGACAATACTAACTTCCGCATCTTTTTAGATAGGCTATCTTATATAGGGTAAGTGAAGAAAACAAAAGGTCTAAAATGAATTTGGAAATGCATATAAGAACCAATGCCATTATAAACCCCCTCTTCGTAATTTGATTTTTACGTAAAAATAGTTGTGATACCTAAAATAACGTTCGTTAGAGATAGTAATAAGTATAAAATATTTGCACAAAATTTGTAGGTAACTATTATGAACATTTTGCTAGAGTTATCAAATTTAAATTAAAAATTATGAATCTAATTATTCTAAACGTGTATTTCAGATAAATTAAGAAGTAGTTTTGTTTGGTAATTTACAACCAGAACCTTTGTTAGATTATGAATTCACTGATATCAGTTAAAAACATTTTGACAACGGTTATTAATTAACCAAGAGCGGGTAGTATAGAATCTTGTATATCTAAGAGTACATTAATATACATTGTAGTAGGATGTCAATCGGCAGAGTGCTCGCTTTCTGGACAAAACCTCGATTATAGCTTGGGTTTGATTCCTCGGCAATACCACGCAGCGTATAAAAGCCTTGTATTGCAACCCACCACACCCAATTCCCCAATCCTGTTGGCAATCGCAGAAACCACAAATCTTCTCTGAAATTTCTGTCGTTGGGATTCGAGGTTAAGCTGTATGTTCTCCATCCTCCCACCGTAGTACCGAGAAGAAGTAAGTGATAAAAAAGGTGTCCGCTGTCTAACAGTAGGACGTGAAAAGCTATTGATAAGTGAAAGTGGTTTAATAAAGTGAAATCTCGACTAAAGACCACTTCTGTAAGCAGACCACCTACCAAAATAACAATTTTTTTGAAAAGCACCGATTTTTGGTTTAGAAGAAACCCTTATTTAAACCTCCCCTAAGGAGACCACCTCGATAACATGACCTGGCCACTAATCTTTTAGAATATTTAGGAATTTTCCAATATTTTTGTACCTCTTAAAGACCAGCCATCCTTTGCAATTTCATACAAATATCCAGCGCCGGTGGATAAATAGACTGCTAATCTTCAAGATGGATTTTCTAATGTTTAGTACCTCCAACATACACCAGTCAATTTCTAAGAAATTTATTTATTATGTCTCTGAACAAAGGGACTTAACCGTTAATTGTAGGAAAGATTGGAGATTTTCCAATGCTTTATTACATCAAGCACAAGCAACCCCCTTCTGCTAGTTTCTTTGAAATGTTTAGAAGTTATAATTGCAACCGGTCTTGATTACTGCAGGGTTGACAATTTATTTAACTAAAAGGATGGAGTTAAACTAAAAAAATTTTAAAATCTAAATTAAAGAATTAAAACAAAATACCGCAACAAACTATTTCAACAAAATGTAAATGCAGTAAACTATGTACCTACTATACAGGGTGATTACTTTATCTTGCAACAGGCTAGTAGGCTACACACATTATAGCTGTTTGTATCCATAGGTATCTTAGTATACATTGTTTAAACACATAAAAATCAATGTAGTTACATTGGATGTACTAAAAACTACAATAAATAAGATGCAGTTTTGCAACAGCTACAATTATAGTATTGGTTTGCTGCTAAAATATTAAATACTGAACTTTGGTTAAAGTCTACAGTTCTTGCAACTGCTCGTTGTCTTATATGGGGGTTACTTGGTCGATGACTGCCGCTTCAGCTTCTACAGTTGTGGCATGTCGTTGTCTCACTTTTGACTTGGAAAACTGTTCAAATTGCGGCAAATTTTTTTCCAAACGCCTTAAGGCGTTATGTGATGCAAGGGGTCTATCCGGGTATCTTTGTGCATATAGTCGTACTGCTAGGTCCGCCGTTCCTCTGCATTCTCCCAAAATCAACATCATATCCATTTGCTCGCTATTAAAATACATTGAAACTGATTGTTATTATCAGAAGAATCTATACAGGGTCCGCCAACGACCTGAGGAAGTAATATTATGGCTACATTCTAAACAAATAAAAAAAATTGCATCAAAGCTGTAGCGGTTTATGGCAGCTATATTTTAAAATTAATTTCATATAGACAGGGTGTTCCACAAATGTGTCGTTCAGCAATTAATACTTTTTTAAGTGGAACACCCTATATATTATTGCATTTTCTTATTCCCCTCACTTTTCTGACAATAAAATGTAGAAGGTACCCTATGTATAAATTAAGTATTTTTTGAGTTATTTAATTTTTTTCCAAAATTGTGACAAATACGGAGGTACCTGAAAACGTTATTATCTTGATCAAGGAATGCAGTAGGCAATAAAAATTATGTACACTTATTTGACATGAGGCCCTAAATCTAATGCGTCGAACCAAATTGATTTATAATATACAGGGTGTTCAAAATAACCTGCCAAATACAAGTCAAAAACTATGTTTTTTAAATGCAACACCCCGTATATTTTTACTTTATTTGATGCAGAATTAACTTCTCTTTCAATTTTATGTAAGGTTTCCTATTCCTATTTAGTCCGATAGAAAATTCTATTTGTCTTGAAATTCTGTTTAAATACGAGGCTTGTTCAACTGAAACCAATCTTTGATCAACTTAGCCTTGAAAACAAATGCAATAATTCAAATAATGTTTGTTAATGTTAGTAGTGTTTGTAAGCAACCCCTTAATAAGTTTCTGGAGCTCGAATTTCATTTAGACTTTTTAAAACTTCGATTTTAAAATGACGCTTGTTGTTGATAATCCGTCCAAGTTTGATCAGCGTGCTGGTGTATGCGATGAGGGGGTGCAACCATTGCAAATTCATACGAGAATGCAAGCAATGTATGGAAATGCATGTATTGCGTACCAACTGTGAAGGAATGGTGCCGAAAATTTAAGAATGGGACACAGAGAGGACTATCAATGAGCCGCGACCAGGTGCACGGTGTACTGCATTAACAGAAAGCAATAAGGCATGTGTGGAAGGCCTTATTACAGAAAACCGAATTTCAATTAGAGTAATTTCAGAAATTGTGGGTGCGAGTGTAGGATCTGTCCATAGTATTGTTCGTAATCTGGGTTACAGCAAAGTTTGTTCGCAATGGATTTCTCGTCTCTTGTCTAATGAACAAAAGTGTTTGCGAATGGGATGATCTCTGCAACACATCACACTTTATAGGCAAAATGGTGATGACTTTCTTCTGTCAATAGTTACTGGTGACGAAACTTGGTGCCATTACTACGAGCCATCCAGTAAGTTATCGTCTATAGAGTTTAAGGAAACTGGAGTAAATTGGCAATGCAAATCCATACAATGAAACTTTAAACAAGCTTCATCAAGCAATAAGACGAAACGTCCAGGAAAAACTGCGGGTGGGGTCATTTTGCTGCACGACTATGATAGTCCTCATGTTGCTAATGTGGTAAAATCTTCAACGAAAGAAATGGAGGATTTTAGAGCATCCACCCTATAGCCCGGATCGCCTGGCGATTTCCTTATTTTTTGGCGCTGAAAAAGGCGTTAAAAGATCGGCATTTTGAGTCTGACGAAGAAGTACAGATAGCTGTGGAAGACTTCTTCAATCACCAGCCACAAGAATTCTATGATCTGGGTATAGTCGGTTTGTAAAACAATGGGATAGGTGCCTTAACTGTGACGGTAATTATTTGTAATTAAATTGTTAAATAAATTTTTTATAAAGCAAATATGGGTTTCAATTTAACACACCTCGTATATTAGTTTCCCTTATTTAACTTTTCTACTAAATTGTGACCTATACAATGAATAGATTTTCTGTAACAGCCTAATACATTTGTTTGCCAGATGTGATATGACAGTAATTTATGTTGTTTATTAAGCTAAGGCATTGATTTTCTCCTCCATTGTAAACTGTTTTGAACGTTTTCAGAATATTATAATTCTACTTCCAGAGGAGCAATTATTTTTAGAATGCAGACGAACTAGCTCTTTCTATTTCTTTGTTTTACCAGTTCACTTCGTCACTTACAGTTCCAAGTGCTTTAAACGACGATAGTAGGAAGTATCTGAGAGCATTCAATTAGTCTCTAAATTATTTACGAGAGACGCATTTCTGTCTTCGATAACTTAATCCAAGTCGATATCAATTGTAGTGCGAAGGAAACTTTATAGAGAAAGCGACATTAGACAAATAAATTATTTAAGATCACTTTAAGACTTTGTGTTATGTCCTTCGAATAAATAATTCGTGTCCAGTGTTTGTACAATATCGGACACGCGAGGAGCGTACAGGAAACTTATTTTAAAAATAATCGCTACCTACTTTTGCCGTAACATCCGTGTTCTAGTTCCAGGTGTCCCCCAGGTGCACTGAGCAAAGAACGCAATCTTAGAAAATGAAAATTCCTCCTCCAAGTACAATACTAAATCGTATTTTACAAAGTTACACTTTCTGGCAAAAATTAAACTTTTGCGCTGCTGCAGCGGATTTTATTCCGGTAGCTAAAATGAAGGCACTTAATCAGAAATCCGGGCGAATTTCGTTTCGAATATAAACACAATTATTTATTAAAGGCTTGTTTTATTACGTACAATACACATCAATTACCAAGATAAATACCTAGTGTTACGCGATAAATATCGTTTACTTTAATAATTATAACAATAAATCAAACACAAAGTTTGTACACGTTAACGGTGTCATTACGTACTTCAAATAATTTCGTTATGTTCTACAAACACCACGTTAGCTCTGTTAGTCGTTCGTGAAAATCGGGTCTCTATCTACGTTGTTTGGTAACGTGAAGCAAACACGGCTTCTGCATAACGCTTTCATAATGTGAAACCCAACTGAGTTATGAAGGAATGTCCCTCACTTTTGGAAATATTTCTCTCGGCATTCCTTCCTTGACTGTTTTACTAAATATTACGTCCTAAATTAATGGAGGAAAGTTCACCGACAGGGGTTCAAGTATAACTGCATTCTGGTTATATTCTGTTATTTTTAGAATGCACTGAAATATGTAATAAAAATGCCTTAATAAACTCCAAGATGGCTGAATAGAATGGAATAAGAAATTCGAAATGGACATGCCTGTTTCTGAAAGTACAGTTTGTTACACAATTTTTACGTTAGTATTTTTTAATTTCTTGGAAAAGTTTGCTTTATAGGGAAGCAACAGGAAGCATTAACCCGCAGTACAACGATTTTAGTTTCTTTCAAATTTGGAAATGACATTTTGTTTTCCAAATATGTTCTGTTCTCTTGAAAGTTTTTCTAAATTATGTTATCGTAATAGTTTAAGATTATTTAAATATTTGACCTCTTTTACGCGAAACTACACAATGTTTTAAAATAAATTATAAAACTAAATGCACAATTAATGAGAAATCAATTGTTTATTTACCTAATTTGTTGTTTCCTTTTGAATTTTCATTGGCAATGATATTAATACTAAATTTCATCAGAAATACATAAAAAAATCGAAGAAGAATGTTAAACAATAAAATAACAATTTTGGGTTTTAAAAATTAATTCTGACACACTATCATTAATATTTGACAGACTTTACTATGCCACGATTTAGTGAGAAATGTTAATCAATAAAATAACAATTATGGCTATTAAAAATTAAAGTGATGCATTTCCGCGGAACTTAAGCTTCCGTTCGAAAAAAAAACGCCGTTGTTAAACAAATTCATGGAATTTTCAAATGACGTTTTTCGATACCTCCCGCCATTTAATATTTTTGTGGTAAAAACCACTTGGTTTCCGATTAAATGGATTGGAAGAAGAGGTGCTATTGAATGGCCAGTAAGGTCGGCAGATTTACATCTGCTAGTTTTTATTTTGTGGGCTCATTTGAAGAGTACGCTTTACGCAAACCAACCCAATTCTTTACAAGATTTAGGACAATGTAGAATCAACGAATTCCGTCTAATCACTCCGCAAATGTTTCAGAATGTGCGACGACATTTTGAACAGAACCTTTATTTACTGGTGGTGTTCTTTTTGAACATTTACTACCCTGAAACTTTATGCTGCATTACATGTTCTCCTGACAAATTAATGTGACACATTCGGGCATTTTCGGCAGAATTGAGGTTTAGTGTCACAAAACAGTCTTGTAAGTGGACCATCCTGTATAACTTCTTTAGTTATTAAATGTACCCAATGATTTAAAAACAAATTAACACAATAACTATATTTATTATTAGCATTTTTTTCGCGTGATATGGTTACAATTCCACAACACCGCAGCCTTTAGGTTTATTGTGTCGAAGAGTTTTGCCGTTTCTATCAGGTTTACTAGTCTCTTCACTAGGTTTTCTTCTTGGTAGAGTTTCTCGATAGTTTGCTCCTCCCAAAAGTGCATATCTCCATCTAGCAAGAGCTTCACCGTCGAAGATGATATGAGAGGCTGTTTCGTCCTCCTCATTACAGAGCCTGCAAATAGGTTCTTCCCTCTTGATGCCCATTGTATACATGTGTTTTCGAAGGTAGCAGTGACTGGTTACCAGCCCCGTCACTAGCCTGATTTGGAGTCTGCTTAATCGCAGTATGTCAGCCGTCAGTATTTTTGATGGTTTCTTTAGCATTACTTCACTATGCCTTAATCCACTCACGGAGTTCCAGTGGTTTTGGTGTGTTTTGTAGAAGGTGTTTCTGATCCCCTTTTCGCAAATGTGCCAGCATTTTCTGCCTTGTATACCCTTGTGTCCCGTACTCACACTAGGGTTACCCTGTTGTGGTTTGCCAGAGCTATTAGGTTTTGTAGACAATCCCAGACTAATCTTCAGTTAATCCGGTGACTAACTAGGGCTTTTATAGCATACGGGCTATATGTTAGGGCGATGATATCTTTTCCTTTGTAATTTCTTTTAATGTTCTCCTGTAGACATATGTCTATAGCATGAGTTTCTGCTTGAAATACTGTGGCACTTTTCTTCAGAGATACATATGCATTAAATTGGGGAGATTCGCCATATACCCCTGCACTAGTGCCGTTGGCAGTTTTAGATCCATCTGCATACCAGATTATCTTGTTAGTCTGACCACGGCTTTGAATTATCCCCTCTTTCTAGTCTAGCTGGACGTTTATTTTAGTTTTGCCTGATTAGCATCATGTTACTTCTCATTTGTAGTAATGACTTTGTGATAATGTTTTCTATCCTGATGTGTCCAGAAATAGTGCTGATTTCCCAGCTTTGATTGTATTTCAGCCTGTACGCCGCTAACCTAGCATCCGCCTTGATTATGATATCAAGAGGAGGCAGGCTTAGTAGGGTTACCATTGCTGCCGTTGGGGTGCTTCGCACTGCAGCTGTAATACGGAAGCAAGCAAGTTTTTGGAGTTTGGATAGCTCCAACCTAGCTTGTCCTTGTTCCACTTTAGGCCACCACACCAGCTATCCATAGGTAACCATAGGTTTCACCACGGCAGTTGCAGCGTACCATGCTTGGTTTAAGTCCCCAGGATTTGCCCAGTTCTCGCTTTGTTGCCATAAAGGTTATCTTGCCTTTGTTTACAACTATGCAGATTTGTGATTTCCAGGTTAGCTTTGCATCCAGGATAGTACCTAGATATTTAACCTCCTGACTTACTTGCAGTTGTTCATTGAATAAGTTTGGCATTTCTAGTAAATTAAACCGGTACCGCTTTTTGTGGATTTACACTGAGTTTCTCCTTGGCACACAATCTTTCCACGATGCCTAGAGCTTTCTGCATGAGCTCTCTGAGACTGTGTTATCGAACGTCCACGAAATGAGTATTACCGGATCATCGGCATACCCCTGGGTGCAGTATTCTTGCCTACTTATACCGTTTATGAGCTGGTCCACTACCAGGTTCCACAGCAGAGGTGATAATACTCTCCCTATGGGTATCTTTTGGCTCCATCGCTACACCGTATACGTTTAAATGTATTTTTTTTTGTCATGGAGCATATTGTTAATCCACCTACAAATTGTGAAGGAGGTGTTGTCGAAAGCCCCCTGGATGCCAAGAAAACTTGCCAGTAAAATCTCCTGTTGGTTAACTGCTTCCTCTATTCTCCTCACCAATTGATGAAGAGCAGTCTCGCATGATTTACCCGACTGATAGGTATGTTGGTGGGAATGAAATAGACTCCAAGCCCTAAAGTCTTGCAGAGTAACTTCAGAGCTAGTGCTTGAACGTCGCTTGGTTCTGATGCGACTCTATGAACATAACTGAGTACAACTGCTGTGGCTACCAGGCCACAGCAACATCGATGGTAACGAAGAGTCTTTCTGGCTGGCCAGACAGGACTCTAATGGACACCCGTTCGGACCAGAACCAGTTCTCGGAATACCACAATGTAATGCAAAACCAGAAATGAAGAAGTGGGGGAATACCCATGACTGGTCTTCGCAACAAGGACCTAGGCATGCTAAACTATTTATCGGAGAGGAATCCCTACCAAAGTTCCAAGAGCTCCTAACAACAACAACAAGAAGCAAATCAGGACCCTAACAGGACTCCCAACTGGCCACTGTCACCTGAACAAACATCTACATAAGATCGGCATTATAGACGATCCCACATGCACATTATGCCATGAAGAGGACGAATCCTCTCTTCACATAATGTGCCAATGCCTCAGTCTCATGAAGCTGCGCACAAACATCTTGGGGCTGGAATACTGGAACCGGAAGATTTACAGCTCACCCCTTACACCACCTGCTAGCCTTCGCGGTGGGCACTGGGCTTTTTGGGGACAAGCTCTAACAGGGCGGATTGCACAATGGGCCTATGACCTGAGTGCTGTGGGTGAAAAAAAAACCTGTACCGCTTCATACAATACAATAACCCTGATGCAGAACTTGAATCCTTTTACAAAAAAACTCTTTGTCCTGCACTGCAAACCATTCATTCACAGCAGCCATCATCTCTTCATCGTTCGAAAAATTTAAATTGGGGAACAGGTGAAAGTCACTGGGGTTCAGATCTGGCAAATATGAGGATTATTCTACAATTTCAAATCCAGCATTGTGGATAGCAACCACCGAAATACAGTTCTTGTGAGTCGGAGCGTTGTCTTGGTGGAACAGGACGCTGCGTTTCAATTTCTAACGCCTTTTTTGCTTTATAGCCTCACAAATGTTTGGCATGAGTTTTGCGTAATAGTCTCCCGTTATTGTTTAACCACGTGGTAAATTTTCAACAAGAGAAACTACCTCAGAATGCCAAAGTACTGTTGCCATTATCTTTTGGCCGATGAAATCACATGAAACCTTCGTAAGGGCGGAAAACCACGATGCCGCCATTCTGTACTCTGCCGTTTTGACCGTGGATCAAAGTGATGAATCCAGGTTTCATCTACAGTTACAAATTTTTCCAAATATTGATCCAAATCCGTGTCCATTAAGCTGAAATTGCTCGCAGTTATGAAAAACCTGGCCCGCATCTAATCAGGTGACAACGTGCATTATATTTAACTGTATTTCTCCGATCACTCAGTTCCATATCATAGACTAAATCAATATTTCTTTGAGTGACAACAGTTTTTGGTGGTCTAGCACCTGATGCATGTTGACACAACGTCCTTCCTGATTTGAAATCCCGGCATCAATTCTTCTTGATATGACGGGGTAGAATCACTCAAAACCCAAAAGATTATAAATTTCCTGCGATGATAAACCCTTCTTACAAGGTATTTATTATAGACCTTGTCTCGAATTTTTCCATTTCAACAAAATTACCAACAATACAGTAATATTAAATGTATAACTTTTATAAACAACTTGGCATATATTAATGTCAATAACTGACGTTTCTAGGAAAAACTTATTGATTCGTCGTTCAGTGCCTTCTATGTTAGAGATGATAATTGATTAACCATCACTTCGTAAAAGTAAGCTAGTGAGAAATCCAAGTAAATATACTAAATGCATTTAATAATCTTTGGGCAACGAATAATGTAACAAACAGCTTGTTTGACGTAACATACAGAGTACGCTATTATGAAAGGCACATTTATTTTCTTGCCTATTTATTTCTTATAAATTATTTTGAAAATTCTAAACAGGTTTTATGTAGATTTTTACATTTTGCTGTACTTTGATATGGAACACTCTGTAGACAGTTGTCATAATGTTCTAAATGCAATTGTGAAAACATTTAATATCGATTTAATTAAATATAAATAAATAATATTTTGAATCGTATATAAATTATTATTAAGAACTTTTTTAATAATTGTATATTTTGTGGCGTTCGTCTGGATTTTATTTATTTGAATTTAAATGTTCACGTTTAGCGAAGTGTGATTCATTTCGATTCTTTATGGTGCGCGCTTTATAGGGTTAATATTTCTGTCGAGTTAATTGGGATATAGGTGGGGAAGCATAGTCAGTCGCTTCTTGATTAAGGAAGAATGCGTTAGGAGTAACTACAGTAAACAACCAGGCCAATCCTTTTTAAGAACTATGATTAAATACAACTTTCCCTAATTGCGGTATTAATTAATGCAGTGATCAAGAAGGGTTTTGAAACTTTCCAATTTCCATGTCAAAACTAAGTCTCGCTTTTTTATTGGAGAATTATTTGTATTATTTAAAATTAAATTGATTGAACCCGTTAATATTTATTATAACTACATACACTGTTTAACTCGTTCATATATAAGCTTCTATTTCCGTTTATTATTTAAATTACACTATTTTAAAATCATTTATTGTATTCGTAACACGGAGGCATCACTAAAATAGATGTTTTCATACCTATTTCCTATTTAATTAAAAGAACATAATGCGTTCCCTGAATGGAATCCTACATACTCGCAGGTTCATTATTAAATCCTATTATATGTAACATCTTCAAAAACTTACGATTTTAATTTTTTTGTCTAGGAATGTTGTGTCTATTATAACACAGAATAATGCACCTAAATGCATCTAAATGCAGTTTATACTATATTATTTATTATTACGAATACAGTTGTGACAAAGAAATGAAGTATTTCTGAACGTTATTCATTATATAAATTGATATTATTTATTTGTTTCTTCTAGTTGAACTTGAACTTAATCTCAGTATGCAATTTTCGAATAATTATGAACTTTCACTGTACTGATATTAACAAATGTATTAATTTACATTTTTCAATTTATGTTAAAATAATACATATATACTAGGGCTTTATTATTTGTATTTTTATTTTAAAATCTTAATTAATCGGTGTGCCCTGCACCCTTCATAAAAATGTTGGATAAAGATGAGCATTTTGAATAAAACAGCATCCACTAATAAGTATTTGCAGACCATACAGTGTTATCATTTTATCTTATAACAAGTCGATAGGCTAACCTTCTCCCACGTGCATGAAATGCACAGTTTTTTCAACTTATTCTAACAGCGAGGAAACGGATATGATGATGATTTTGGGAGAATGCAGAGGGGCGGCGGACTTAGCAGTACGACGATATGCACGAAGATACCCAGATAGACCCCTTCCATCACATAATGCCTTTCGGCGTATAGAAAGAAATTTGCGGCGACATGCACAGTTTTCCAAGCCTAAAGTGAAACAACGACATGTCATAATTGTAGAAGCTAAAGCGGCAGTCATCGAACAAGTAACTGGTAATCTCCATATAAGCTAACAAGCAGTTGCAAGACCTGTAGGCTTTAGCTAAAGTTCAATATTTAACATTTTAAAATCAAACTGGTTTCATCCTTACCATGTCACACTAGTGCAACACCTTAGTGAACATGATTAGCCTTGTCGAGTGGATTTTGCCAATTTTTAAGAGACAGAGATTGGATGTGGCAAGTTCACCTTAAAAGAATTATTACCCCACATCCCACACATCCTTAATCGTGTTACAAATTCTCTTCTGCGGGGAATTGACTTATGTGAACAGCAAGGTGGACGGCAGAAATGAACATTTATTATGTCGCTAATTAGTGTTTTTCATTCTGATTTTACGTAATTTATTTTTTTGTAGATTTTATTGTTATGTCAACATATTTGTATGATATCTTGGCTTTTTCGGAGTTTGATTTGTTTAAATTATAAGAAATGGATATTGTAAATGTACCTATTGCAAACCGGCATCTTATTTATTAGTAAATAGTTTCATTGTAGTTGCTTAGTAGATCAAGCGAAACTACTTTGAGTTTTATTTATTTTAACAATGTAAAGTTTACCAAGATACATATGGAATACAAATAGCTGTAATGTATTACCTAGTACAAGATAATATAATCACCCCGGTATAGTCACAGATAGTCTTCGACTCATATTTCAGATCTGCATAGAGCAACTTCAAAAAGTTTTAAGCAATTTGAAAACTTTTTCCCGACTATCTGATAAAGAAAACCGTGACATAATGGTGGGCGATTATAGATTATAGTTTACCTTGCTCATTACGTACATTATCTATATAGTATTCCAGTTATAATTAAGCCTTATGTAATCCGCCCAATTAAGTCCAATTCAGAGAAAGTCGAATCTTTCTGTACGAGTGTGTTAACGCTCAAAATCACTGTATTTACAAGTTTAATTGTTATGCTCTAAGGTTCACATAATCTTGAAATTGAGAATAACAGCATTCTGTGCAGAAGCTTCCGGTTAACTTCTGAATATAAAAACATCGTGACGTGAATACAACGTCACAAAATTAAATTGTATGACTAATTTTTCAACATATTTTACAATAGCTAACTCTCTCTGATTCCTGAATCATTATTAAATATATAACAACGGCCTTAAATTATATTGTATTTCTGATTAAAATGAGCTAAAAATTCTACTCTTATATGTATCTGTACAATCTTGCAAAAGTTGTATAAATATCTGCTAAACAAATTGCCATTATGTTGGTTGAAGTTTAAAAGGCATACGTTGTTCAATAAAAGCATCCGGTATGGACTATTCTACTCCTACTATATTGTGAATAAAACAGGGTCGGAAAATCGAATTGCTTGTATCAGTTTGTCGTAATATTCTGCTAGAAAGATTACTACCTTTTGTGGAAGTTATATTTTATGTTGTTTAATAAGTGTATCTTGTGTAGAATCTTAGGTTTTTGACTAAATTCTGAATAAAAGAACAAAAAGAAGTTTTGTACAGTATAATTTTGCAACTTTAAGATTTCGTGAAATTTGTAAATATCGTGACATTTTGGTGGAAGTTAGTAATAATATATTTTACATAATGAAACTATTTTGTTAGCTTGGCATTAAATGGTATCTGATTCGTCTAAATTAACGAATAGAATATTTATACTTCTACAAATCTGTTCTGTATAGTCTGACGTTGATTTGATTTAATATTTATTCCAATCAAATATAAAATACCTTGCCCTACTTATTAAAATCAGCAGTTTCAATCAGGTAAATAATCGGAAAAATGGTAAATTTGCAATTTCCGAATAAAAACTTTTTAATTTCCAGTAAGCGCCTACACAAAGGCGATATCAGCCAAGGAAAACTGTCTAAATAAATACAGCTAATGGCAATTTACAGCACGATATTGCCTGCTGGGTGTGCTGAAACGAACCGCAGAAATGAAATAATTATCGCTCCAACTAGAAATGCGATATATTAGCGCTAAGCACTCGTGTCGATTCGAATTCCAGATAATACTATATCTAATTTAGTTATCGAATTCAACCGCAACACGTCACAAATATCTAGCGATCCGCGCACACACACGTACATGGACACATGTGTCGTAAATGGTTTAACCTAATGATCGGTGCCAATTACATTAGCACTAATGCGCTATGTGTCAATAATTCGTACATGGATCGGAGCAGATTTAAAAACGCTGTGCTGCTTTCATTCTGCGGGCATTCGCGGCAATATAAAAGGATTAAGAACAAAAATAGGAAGAAAGAATGTGTCGAAGAAGCAGCGATTAGCGATCTAATGTTATCAGGAAACGGATGTCAATTCTTGCAATTTTGGCAGACAAGTCGGGTTTGACTCTCTATGTAGTGGTCTGTAAAAGGAGACAAAGGAAATCCTTTTACAGTAAGAGAAAATACTGACGTATAACACGTTATCTTTAAGTAGTGCTTATACAGTATGAACTCTTAAAGTTTTTGTACGAATTTCCAAAATATACTTATTTTTAGAATATTTGGTAAAATAGGAAGAAATTTCATTACGTTTCTTTTCTCTAATAATAAAATTTTAGGATCCCAATGTTGGAAAGAGATTGTCAGGTATTATAGCTTTATTTATCAACAATTTCTTGTTCATGTAAGAAAAAGCTTCCAAGCCTACTGCTAAAAATGTAGCGTATAGTTAGCTTGAAATACGTCAAAGGCAGACATATTGAATTTTATTTTTATAAATCTTAAACATATCTTTCAAGTGCTATAATTGTAATAATGATAGAATATCCAACACTAAGCAGAAAACTACAATAATGCAATTATTAGAGGAAAAATATTAACCATATTATGCAAGGGGATCTTGAACCGACCTGGCAATTTAAAATTAAATGTATTTTTTACATTGGAAAACCATTATATTCGTTTCCCTGTCCCTTCCGAGGGTTAGGGCCGTCTACTTAAACGTTGTGAAGCAAACTGCAGCCAACATAAAAGACAATACGTGTAATAGAAGACAACATAAATCGGTAACAGAGTCTTGGAGTTTTATGATTGTAAGAAAAGTAAATCAATCTTTACATTGAGATAGTTTGCACTATACATATATAGTTTGTAATAAAGTGAAAACCTCTCTCTCTCTCTCTCTCTCACTTTCTCTCTCTTTCTCTCTTGGCTTTCTTCCCATTACAGGTTTGCCGTTCTCAGTCTCCAAAATTCTCAGTTTTCCCAGTCACCTTCATTTAGTCCTTTTTCCATCATTACGTTTCTCATGCATATCTTCCTCTTCTTCTCCTACCTCGCGGTGACCAATTCAAAATTTCCTTTGGCCATCTCCCTTCTTCCATTCTTTCGATGTGTCCGTACCATCTAAGTGCTTTATTTTCTAATCTCCTAGTGATTGATATAATTCCCATTTCCTGCCATTTTATCTCTGTTCTTATTCGGTCTCTTCGTGTTTACTGCAGACATCTCCTCATGTAGTCTAATTCGACCGTTCTTATTTTGTCCCGAACTCTATTAGTAATCGAGACCGCATTTCTCCGCCATAAGTTGTTATAATTTCTATTATAGCGTGAAATATGTTCTTCTTTGTTTCTTTTGTGAGGTTTTTGTTCCAAATAGTTCCGTGTAATGCGCATAATGCTCTTTTTCCTTTTATAACCTTGTCTTCTATATCTGCCTCAGTTTTTCTCTTATCAGATATTATTGAACCCAACTATTTATATTTCGTGCATGGTTAATTATTTCGTTATCTATTCTTAATTCATTTGTTTGTCCTCCAATGCACATATACTCAGTGTTTCCGCAATTTATATTTAAACTCTACGATTCGCACTCTTCTTTCAGCTTTCTCAACATATACATATTAATATATCATATCTTCATCCTCCTGCGCAAATATTATTTAGTCGTCTGCAAATATGAGAGAATGTAGTGTTTTATTACGTATTGGGATTCCCATCGTCTCGCATTTTCTATGCCATCTTTCTAAAGCCTATTCTACATATACAGGGTGAATAAAAAGTAAGGAACATGGATGCTACAGCCTTAAATAATAACTTTACGAAAAAAAGTTTCTAACAAAAGTTTCCTATCAATTTATTTGCCACAATTTGGTATTTTCATTTTTTTTTTCGATTGTCTTATGTTTTAGCTATGACGTCATAAACATTTTTTTTTGGCAGTCTATACTTTTTATGAAATGACCACTTAGTGCTTTTCAATCTCTATACACCCATGTAAAAATATCATACATATGCATAATAAAAATTTTAAGAACAATAACGATAAACATTTATTTTTTTCACTGGCAACATTTTTCATATACACATAAACAAAATACAATAGTAATTGGGTGACAATTAGCATAAATAAGTGATTAAAATTTAGTCTGTGTCCTGCGTTAAGTACGAATTTCTAATCATGGTACGTTTAACAGAAACTGAACGTATCGAAATTTTGATGATGATTGGGTACGGTGATAAAAAGAGAACTCACGACGATGTGTGCACTTTATTTAGTACTGTACATCCAAATTGTGAACCTGTTACGCGGTATACTGTCACCAAAATTAATAGAAAATTTAGAGAAATCGGCCACGTTAAAGATTTGGATAAAATTGACCGTCCAAAAATACCAACAGACAATAAAATGTTGGACATTGTGCTTACAGTTTCCGAAAATCCTCAGACTTCTACTCGACAATTAGCCCTGAATAATAATGTTAGGCAAGGAACTGTACTGAATAGTTTACATAGAAAAAAATTTCATCCTTCTGAGGTTAAAAACTTGTTCAAGAATTATCAGAAGATGATTTTGATAGGAGAATTCAGTTTTGTGAAGAAATGATGGACAGGTGTCATAACGACTCACAGTTTGTGAATTCTATTATCTTCTCCGACGAAGCCACTTTTTTTAAATGGAGCTGTAAATCGGCACAATTCCCGTAATGGTCGCAACATAATCCACATTGGATGGAAGAATTACACACACAGTATCCACAAAAAGTTAACGTGTGGGCGGGAATTATAGGAGACAGAATTTTTGGTCCTTTTTTCTTTGATGGCACATTAAATGCTGATCGTTATTCAAATTTTTTGAGGTTTGAACTTGTTCCCGTGTTAGCTGTTTTATTTCCAAATGCAGAAAATCCGGACACGCCGAACGATAGAATTTGGTTGCAGCAAGGTGGTGCTCCACGTCATTATGGCATTCATGTTCGTCAATATTTAGATGGAATTTTTACAAATAGGTGGATAGGAAGAAGAGGACATATTGAGCGGCCAGCGCGATCTCCAGATCTAAACCCGTTTGACTTTTTTTTATGAAGCCATCTTAAAAGTACAGTCTATACAAACAGACCGGACCATTTGGAAAATCTAAAAATTCGAATCCGCGAGAATATACGAGCAATATCACCTGCTGCTGTTCAAAATGCAGTTCGAGGATTTTCTGATCGTATTGCCCACTGTCAGACAGTGAATGGCGAACAGTTTGAACATTTGCTTTCTTAAATTGATGTTAAATATGATTTGAAACTATTTTACTAATTTGTGGACCTGCTATTGTCTGTTGTTTATCTAGCAATAAGTGTACCTGTTGAAAAATGTTGCCAGCGACAAAAATAAATGTTTATCGTGATTGGTCTTTATGAAGTTGAAATTTATATTATGCAAATGTATGATATTTTTACATGGCTGTATAGAGAATAAAAAGCACTAACTGGTCATGCCACAAAAAGTATAGGTTGCCATATAAAAAGAACGTCGATGACGTCATAGCTATAACATATGGCAATCTAAAATAAAATAAAAAACGCCAAATTCTGACAAATAACTTGATAGGAAACTTTTAGTTGAAACTTTTTTCGTAAAGTTATTATTTAAGGCTGTAGCACCGATGTTCCTTACTTTTTATTGACCCTGTATATTAAATAACAGGGGGGATAAGGCGCAGCCTTGTTTTAAACCTTTGGATACTACAATGCTTCTAGTTACCCGTCCCCCTATTTATATTTTTGCTTGGGTGTTCTGGTATAAGGATTTCACTACTCTTACCATTTCTCTTCAACCCCTATTCTCCTCATTGTTTGCCATATCACGCGTCTGAGCACATATTCCTATGCTTTTTCCAAATCCACGAAAGTCATGTGTTTCTGAACTTTTCGCTTTGTTTTTTTCGATCATTTGTGTTACGCAACAGATGTTGTCAAGGCATGACCGATTTCTTCTGAATCCACTTAGTTCTTCGCTAAATTCCTTTAAGTGCTCTTCTATTTCATGTTTCACTATTCTTCCAAATACTCTTGCAATTATAGGCAGTATACTTATCCCACGATAGTCATGACACGATCTTTTGTCACTTTTTCTATATATTGAAATTAGATATGAATGATTCCATTCTTCTGCCACATCTTCCCCAGTTTCTATTTTTTTAAACATTTAAGTTATCCTTGCTATTACTGCCTGACTTCCATTCTTCAAAAGTTCTATTCTAATATTTACCGGTCCTGCTGGTTTATAGTTCTTGCTGTCTTTTAGTGGTTTTATAATATCTTCAGTTCTTAATTCACAGTTGTTTATTGGTTCTCTGTTGTTTTCCAGTTCTTCTTGTGAATTTATGAATTACGGTCTTCTTTCTTGTAATAGTGGTTCACAATGTTGTATCCACTGTTTTTTGGGTTATTAAGGTTATTGTTGTTTTTCTTTTCGCATCCTGTCTTAGGCTTCGTATTACCCTTCATGCTTCCCTGGATTTGCTTATATTACTACAGATTGTGTCGCAATGTTCGTTCTTTTCCTGTCTAACTTGCGCTTTAACTTGTCGGTTACATTCCACATATTGTTGTCTTGATTCAAGTGTCTTTTCTGTTAACCACTTACTCTACATTTTCTTTTTATATTCAATTTTTTCTCTTAGCATTGTACTAAGTATTTCGAGAACTTTGGCCCTTCTATCTTCACTTCCTAAAGTTTATTGTGCTGCCTCATTTATGCATATCTTTATATGTTCGTATATTTCGCTCGGGGTCCCGTCTAGACTTGTATCTAGCTTTAAATTTAACCAGTCTCGGTATAGTTTATTGATCCTTTCTTGTCTTAGCAATTCGGATTTGTATATAGGGTACTTCATTTCTTCAATTTGTTCACCATAGGTTTTCCTTCTATTCTCTTCTCTTTTCCATTCCATCGGTATAAATTTTTCTACTACCATGTGGTGGTCAGATCCACACTCTGGTTCTCTATACGCTCTAACGTCCTGGACTATCACGCGCTGGTCTCTCCGAACGATTATCAAATCAATAATCGATCGCAGGCATCGTGTTGGTTGAGTTCACGTGTATTGGTATATGGCCTTGTGTTCAAAGAAAGTATTTGCTATTTTCAATCTATGTTCTTTGTACAGTGTGACTAACTTTTCTCCATTATCATTTATGGTGTCTTACCCAAACTTTCCAACTGTTCCGTCCTTTGTCATTTTTCCCACTCCGCTATTCATGTCGCCAATTAGTATTAGTTCATTCTGTCTGCCTCCTGTTTCTATTTGTTCGTCTAGTGCATTAAGGAACTCTTCTTTTTGGTCTACCCGCACATCGTCACTTACTGCATATACTCCTATTATTGTTATAGGTTGCCCGTGAATTTTTAATATAACTTTAGTAATGCGGTCACTGACCTCTTCCCACATTTGAATCGTGTTCGTCCACTGCTTGTTTATTGACCCCACTCAATATATGAAGATAATTTCCATATTCTTCTTGGCCTGTTCCTTTTTTCTTCTTTTCTGTTAATACTACTATGTCCGGCTTTACTTTTTCTACTTCTATTAATACTTCCTTGCGTTTCTTGCTAATCCCTGTACGATGTCTCACATCACTAATGCACAATTCATTCCATTAGGAAACTGATAAGAGGTCTATTTAAAATTAAAATTTCTGCAACAAAATTTAAAAAATATAATATTCACGTCTGTATTTTCAAATAAAAATTTGGTTTCTGATAACATTATTGCAATAATTCTGCTGAAAGGGAGTAAAATTGACAAGTGGTCAAGAAAGTAGCAAATAGAAGAAAAATCCAATATTTTATGTTACATAAACTACTAAGACATTTTAAACAATAAATTTAACTTCAATTTAAAATGAGATCAAGAATATCATATTTAAATATACGTTGGATAGTAAACAATACATACTGAAATTTATTGCGCAAAATCTTACACACTTAGTGCAGTGATAAAGCAATTTTAGCAGCATAATGGTCTAAAACCTTGATTTTAATATTTTAGGCAAGATCAGAAAGGTAACGTTTGATTGAAAGCTGAATAGGGCTTAATATACATTGATCCCAGTACTATTTTAAACAAGGAAGGACCTGTTAGTAGAGTATGAAGGCCAATCGCAAGGAGCTTTGGGAAAGCTATAACTTGCTGGAGATAATCAGTTCATACAGATTAAAATTTTAAGGTGATGTAACCTAAAAATAGCTTTCGCAACACCTAATACTACAAAGATGTTTGAAAAGTAATTCAACCATATAAAACTTTTCCCACTTTTCAAAAGATTTACTTTGCAAACTAATATGCTTGAATACATTAACCCGATTTGTAGTTGTAGTTTGAAACAAAGACAGTCAAAAATTTAATCGTAACACATAGGGAAACTGTATAATGCAATGCAAGAACAAATAAACTTAAAAATATGTATGTCTTTCATCATTTTGTGAATATAAAATTACAATTTTGTAATGCATCGGCTTGTTATGATCTGCAGTTTCAAATGAAACGAATCTATTATTAAGTGAAACAATAAAGTTAACCGGAAATAGAAGATAGCTGCGACAAAGAAACGAAGCAGATAGATACACTAGAATATATAGATCTTCAAAGCCAAATAAGAAAGAGGAGTAGAGAACATATAAGACACTATAACATGCGGCCAACAGAAAAGACTATAGCGGAAATCAGTAGTAGGAAGGTTCTGAAGTCTAAACTGTCAACAGGAAGAAGAGAAATCTTTAAACTGTTTGATAACAGAGGCGAGTTTACCTATAACAGAGAATAATAATGGAGATTTCAAGAAGGTGTTATGAAAATCTATCAAGAATACCGCGACCCCATCAAACGATAATCAATAAACTACACGGAGATGCCCCAATAGCAATCGTTGGATTAGAGTATTTGTTAGATATAATAACAAACGAAATACAGCGTGCCCTACAACAACTTAAGAACAGACGATCATCAGGAGAAGACAATATAATCCCAGAGATGCTAAAAGCTGGCAACACTTAAAAACACAAAATAATAAATAATAAAGCAGAAATACGAGACGAATGGTACAATACCATGATCACCCTGCTGTATAGGAAAGGGGATTTTAAAAAACTGGAGAATTAGAGACCTATCAAGTCTTTCCTCCACCTGTATAAACTCTTTACAAGAGTAACACTCAATAGGTTAACAAATAAATTAGACTGCTGTCAATCACCATAGCAAGCCGGATTTAGATCAAGATACTGCATCAATGACCACCTTTAAACCCTCAAAAGACTTATACAAAAGTGCAATGAATATAACACACCCATAGTAATAACACATGTCGACTGTGCGAAAAAGCGTTCGAATGCATCTTAACATGGACAGTTATCAACACTCTCAAAGACTGCATAGTAGAAGAGATATATCTCCTCAAGAACATACAAAAAAGGCAACCTTATACATTCGTTTGCACAATAATATCGAAAAGTTTAATATGGAAAGAGGGGTAAGACAGGGAGACCCTATCTCCCCAAAACTTTTTACACTAACTTTAGAAAACATCTTCAGATAGTTGATGGACAAAAACTGAACAACTTGAGATTTGCCGAAGACTTCGCTTCAATATCCGGCAATTTAGATGAAATGCGAGAAATGATAAAACAACTACAGGATAAATCATTATAGGTAGGCATGAGAATGAACATAAACAAAACAAAAATAATGACTTATCTTCCCACAGAAAACATTCAACTTCGAATAGAAAAAGACACAAGTCATAAGATTATCCTAGCAAAAGAAAATCAAACATCTGAAACAGAAAGAGGAACCTTTGTTAAATTATACACAACATTTCACAGTCAACTACTGCACACCCTAAAGAAAAAAACATTTTCGATCAGTGTGTCCTTCCTGTTTTTACCTATGGAGCTGAAACGATGACTCTGACACAAAAATCTGTCACCAAGTTAAGAATAGTACAACGTAAAATGGAAAGTATAATGTTAGGCATAACCTCAAGAGATCCGAAGGAAAACGAATGGATCAGGACGCAGACTAAGTTACAGGACATTGTACATACGAGAGAATCGATGAATTGGAACTGGGCGGTACACGTTGAACGAATGGAAAATGACAGGTGGACAAAGAGAATCATACAGTGGACACCAAGAGTTAACAAAAGATTACAGGGATGGCCACCAATGAGATGGACCGACGACTTAAAACGTTATATCGGAAACAATTGGACCGGAGTTGCACAGGAGAGGGAGACATGGAGGAAAGTCTATGCCCTGCAGTGGACAAACTTGGGCTAATATGATGATGATGATGATGATCAGGGGCTACTAATGTGACATATATTGTCACCATAACTACGTTAGTAGGCTTGCAGTTTTGTAAATAGTAGTCAACATAGCCAGACTGTAATCAAGTGAAAAAATTATAAGCTCTCATCATAAAAAAATTGTACAAGCAGTGCAAAAAACCAAAATTCGTATATTATTGTCCTTACCAGATCACATTGTGATTTTAACCAAAATAACATTGTAATGTTAGTATATAAATGCAAGAGTTACGTTTATTGAGAAAAACAATACACATCAATCCGCGCAAGGAGAAAAATAAATTGTTTACTCAAATTATTAGAATTGAAATAGTTATTTACTTGATAAAGATGTTTTTCATATAGCGTAGTTTCCACTAACACCTCTAATACACTTTAATATTAATTTCTTTTATTCATAGATATAGTTTTATAGCATAACTAGTGGAAATGCCACAAAGAAAGAAATTTTAAATTTAAACGAGTTATACAGGATGTCCTATAACTCGTGATAAAACGCCTCGTAGCGTTGTTCAGCTAAAATATTTATTTTTCGCGGAATAGAAGCATAAGAGGTGGAAACTTAAATTTCTTGAAAATGTCGCGATTTTAAGCTTCATGCATTATAATACATTAAAATATATTAAAAGTTTCGTTTACTGTGTGTAACTGGACGGAATATATAAATATTAGTTATAATTTGAAGACTTTATAGAAAAGGTTGCTATGGAACAATATAAGTTATAACTTTCGATCGTTCAGATGATGTCGCGGTTTTCTTTGCGAGAGAGTCAGGAAAGAGCTTAATTGTTTAAAAGTTTTTGAATTTGCTCTGTGCAGAACTTACGACATTATTTTAAACAAAATAATAATCTTGATTCAAAGATTTCATATAGAGTGGAGGGTACTGCCATCATACTAGAATTGTAAATAAAACTGCATACAACAAACCGCTAGTGTATTCCATTTTCATATAATCTGGCAAAGCGATATTATATTTGTCGATATCAGTACCTATACTTAAAAATTAATAATTGCTTGAAAACTGTATATTAAGGTTCACTTCAAGTTGAACTGCAAAACAAGTTAACAATCGTTCAAATAAAAAAATTTTTCTAAAAATATGTAGATATACGTGTGAAGAATATTTAAATATGATTTTGATAATCATTAATTGTAATATTATTAATTTAAGGTAATTTATGTTTAAAATGATAATGGATTTTCTTAAAAAAATTATTGATAAGTCGTATAAGGTGTCAAAATATTTCTTTTTAAATAAGGAATATG